>JZSA01005995.1:0-41110 GCA_000956155.1 Cotesia vestalis
TATGGTAGTTTGCTCTTTGCATTTTCAAAAAAGTGATTATATATTACCAGGTAAATTGATAATTGTATAAATTTGTGTATAAATTACTAAAAGTTATTTATACAATCTTAATGAGCTACTGAAAGTAATTGGCATTTGACAATGTTTGGATTAAAAGAAATAATTTGAGTACATTCTCCATTTTTGTCAAGTTTCAGTAACTTATTTCATTAAACTTTGGATTTAAAAATATATAATTCTTCAATTACAAAACTTTTCAAATGCTTGTGATTTTCTGTACTTTTTTTTTAATTATCATTAATACAATATTTTTATTTTCAATAGATCATGGTACATGCCACCATCATTTTGAAAAAAAATTCGATTCCGTGGTGCAATTTACCGATTGCAGTGGCTAAAGACAAACAAGAATAAATAAATAAACAAGAAAAAAAAGAATTAGTTCAAAGTAATCTAAAAAAAAAAGATGGTTAGAAAGAGAAGATAAGAAATCTCAGAGTGGAAAAATTGTTATCTCATTACATCTTTATAATGATGACTTTGAGATAAATAATTCTCTTTCTACATCGGCAGGAATTCACAAATTTGGAAATTTGAATTTTTCAATCGCATCATTACCGTCACAACATGCTTCAACTCTTGATAGTATTTTTTAGCTGAATTGATTAAAAATTCTGATTACAAAGAATTTGGAGCAAAAAGATGCGTTGCGGAAATTAAAACAAATTATAATTTTAATTATTTAGCACAAAAAGGAATAACTATTACTATTAATGGTGAAAATTCTATTGCATATTTTTTCTTGATTGGTATCTTAGGAGATAACCTAGTCCTCAATAGTGTTATTTTGGTTTTATTTAAGTTTTATTAGTGATTCGTAGAAATGAAAACAAATTATGTGTTGGATTTATTGAATCATAATAAAGGTGTTAAAAAAATCGGGTATTCAATGAAATAGCATGCTTCAATAATACTTGTAATTCGACATTTGACATCATGCATGACTTGTACTTAGATATTTGTAGATATGACGGCTAAAATGACAAAACATTGTATTCACTGTAAATATTTTACTCTGGATCATTTAAGTAAGTCCCTTAGCAGCTTTAGACATTAAAGAGCTAACGATGTTGCTGGTGTAAAGACTAAATGGTCGTGAACTTGAAATTTTGTTCTGGAGAACTCCTTGAGTGATTGAAATCAAGAAAGATAATTTTTCACGATTTCTAATCCTCATTGAGGTATTTTTGTACAGGTTCATAAGAAGCCTTAAGATTTTGGAGCTGAATTCTAAGCAATTAAGTTTGTTCTAAAGTTTATGGTGAGGAACGGAATTGAAGGCCTTTTTGAAGTCTACGAAAAGTCTATATGAACTTATACCCTTGCACCGAGCCTGAATTTATAGTCAAGTATGTAAGATGAATTCATTGTCAGCACAGCCACGACAAGAGCGGAAATCCGCTTGTTTTTCCAGAATATCCTTATCTTCAGGTTATTTACGTAGTTGGACGTGTATTGTTTGAGTATAGCATTTATAAACAATTTTTTTTATCTTTTTTATTTTATTTTTAGGAAAAATATAATGTTGTTGCTTAATTATTATTGATAGTAAACATGTATTTTAATTTTTCAATTCAAATTTTGAATTTTTAATCATCCGTGTTCAAATGCCACGGATATTAGTCACTCTTGTAACATTGTACACTATCAGCAAGCTTAGAATTAGAGTCAGAGGATAAATTACGAGATATATATAGCACTATCATCAATTTATTATTACTAAGGTTGTTCTTACAATCAAATTATTTATTAAGGTTGCACGGACAGTACCCCGTAAGTCATAATAGAATCTAAAATTTTTTTTTATAAAAATTAAAAATTTCAACACGAAAATTCATTACTATAATTTAATCGTTATCTAACAATAATATTATTTAAATTAATTAATTAATTTAATTAACAAAAACAATAAATAATTAACGTTTGACTCGAGTATTTTTTCACAAAACTTGGACCTGGCAACATCGCGCTTAACAGCTGTTTATATTTACCTCGCTGTGTAGCTGAGTTAGGGTTAAGTTATAAGAGGTTATTTGTAATGTAATAGCAGAATGAGTAATGCAAATCAATTTAGACACAAGGGGAAATTTGCAAGAAAAAATATTGTAAATTGGAAAAATAATGTCAGTAAAAGCGCGAAAAAACTCCATGAAAATTATAAAAGTGTCGGCGTACAATTACCAAGCAATCGACGCATCGTTGATTTGGAGAAACTAGCTACAGAAATGTGGTGTATGACATGTGATTTGCCTCTAAGTTTTCGTTTTCTAATAAAAGAGGAAATTTTTGGAGCAGCGAGTATATTTCATTTGAAATGTCCAAAATGTGATAGAATTCGTCAAGTTAAAAGTTCAACTAGTGAAGGAGAATCGACCAGATCAAAATATCACGTGAATTTTAAACTAGCTCTTGGTAAGTTAATATAGCAGGTTAAATACTGAGAATCATAAAATTTATAATAGAAAATTAGATTATAATTACTCACAAATTATATAAGTATTATTATTGATTGAAATTATTATTACAGCATTATTAGATGGAGGTATTGGAGAATCACAACTGAATACAATATTATCAGCACTGAATCTGCCTACAGTCAATCTTATTTTATATCAAATATATTAAAAATTGTATATATTATATTCTGAGAAACAATTAAATAAAATATGATTCTATACTGTTTTAAATGTTGTTGTAAAAATATTTATAACAGTTTGAAGTGAATCATATATTTTTTTTAATAAAAAATAATTTTTTTAATAATATTTATGATACATATATAATCATGCATATTTATATAATATTTTAACAACCATTTACAACTGTATATTGAATGAAAAAATTTTTTTAAAAATAAAAATACTTTTGTAACAGACAACGATTTTTTTTTCCCCTTATTTACTTGCAGATCTTGTGATAGAACAAGTACTGAAAAAACTTTCCATGATGGTGATTCTGAAGTAAATTTAAATAGTGGAGCAAGTGACACCAAGACAGGGCATTTAGATTTAAAGGCTGTTAGTACCACTACTATAATTAATCCTATGGCAGAAAGGGTTATTAATACTGTTCAGACTGATATAATGGTAGATACTAACAACAATAATGGAGCAGAGACCGATTTTGAAGAAACTAATAAATGTTGTGATGACTCAACTTTCGATGTGGGTTCAGCAGTTATAAATTCAACTGGAAGTTTTATTCAAGATGAAAGTAATTCTAAAGAAAGTTTTGCAAGCTTTAGTCAAGAATTGCCTAAAAATCGTAAGCGTAAGTTGCAGAGTATCATCGGTACCTCAAAAACTCCGAAGACAAAGGTTGGCTTACGGCTTTCATACGATGGAGCTTAGTTAAAAAAAGGTTCCGGAAGGTGTTACAATAGTAAGCAAGGTCATGGTACAGCATTTGGACATTACAGCCGAAAATGCGTAGCCTACGCGACCAGAAATAAAGGTTGTAGGTATTGTCGTATAAATTCTAAGAAGAAACATGATTGTCGCAGTAACTTCGTCGGTAGCTCTAAAGCCATGGAGGCAGATATTGCAGTTCAAATTCTTACTCAAAATGAAACATTTGTAGAAGAAAATGTTGAAATAAAAACATTAATTGGTGACGAAGATTCATGTACTATTGCTAATTTACGCAGGGCATCTGATCATGCAATTGGCAAGTGGACGGATATCAATCATGCAACAAGAAAAATTTCAAAACTTTTGTATGGTATTAAAAAAATTCCTAAAGCTGCAATTGAGTATTTAATATATTGCTTTAATAGTGCTCTTCGAGCTAATGACGGTAACGTTGAATCGACAAAGGCAGCAATATTAAATATTGTACCACATGCTTTCGGTGAACACGATGCGTGTGGTTTATGGTGTAACTATGCAAGTGATCCTGAAGGTTTTAAACATAAATATCTTCCAGGTGGTAAGCCTTTAACTGGTGATGAGTTAAAAGCTAGTATCACGCCAATTTTTAAACAAGCCGCGGATAATGCAGAAAAGTTAACTCCACGCGGATCAAGTCAGATTAATGAAAACTGTAATGCTGTAATAACGACTAAAGCACCGAAGGCAAAACACTACAGTGATTCTAGTTCCAGTGATTTTCGTGCAGCTGCGGGTATAAGTCAAGTAAACTTGGGCACGAGTTATTTAAATACAGTAAATACCAAATTAGGCTTATCTCCAATGAAAGCTAACTCATTGCTTTTTCGAAAAAATCGAGATGAAAGAAGAAAAAAAAGAAATGCCCTCATTAAAACTAAAGAATTCAAGAAAAAACGCCGTGCCCTTTTTCGAAATCGACAGAAATCAAATGCATCCGTTGAAGCTCGTGAAGGTATTACTTATCAAAGTAACAGTGAAATAAGTGCTAGTCTTGAATTAAATGAAAAATTCATCTCTAGCAATGCTCTAACCGTTGATGGAAGCACAAAACTTGTCATCTTTGATATTGAGACTACCGGATTAAAATTAACTGATCAGATAGTTCAAATCGCCGCACAATGTCATGATAAAAAATATAATGCATATATAATGCCATCTTGTAACTTTTCGGCTGAAGCATCTAACATTACTGGACTCACTGTAATGTATGATCAACTACATAAAAATGCTGTTCCCATACAAACAGTTTCGCCAAAGCGTGCTATTACTGAATTAATTGCATTTTTTAAATCTATCAGTTCTAATGTCGTGTTAGCAGCTCACAATGGACTCAGGTTTGATGTACCTAGGATTCTAATTCTTGTACAACAAGTTAATTTGATGGAAGAGTTTCAAAGTATTGTGATAGGCTTTACGGATACATTAACTTTTTTAAAAAAGCATTTAAATGAGAGGCGTAATGAAAAAAAAAGTTTCGCTCAATCTGCTTTGGCTGAAGATTATCTAGCTTCAACATTTATACAGGAATCTGCGCATGATGCTTCAGCAGATGTTTCTGTTTTGCAACAACTTATTAATCATAAAGACATTAATATTTCTTCTAAAGATTTGATGAATGCCGGAGTTACTGTAGATAGCATTCTAAATGCTAAGAATGAAAAGAATAAATTGAAAACTTTGAAAGATTCACTGAGTGCACTGAAGGCTGACAAAAAAAATGAAAAAAATAAACAGCAATGTGGAGTTTATGCTAATATAATTACCAAAATAGCGAAAGCTGGAATAAATATGTGCGATTTAAAAAAAATTTATGTAGATGATGGATTTGAAGGTTTAAAAATTTTATTAAGCCAAAGTATTGACCAAAAACCTCGCGTAACTGCAAGAACCCAGACTATAACTGCAATTAAAAATAAATTAGATGAACTACTTAGTAGTAATATGCAATAAGTCTGTCTAATGTTTTAAATCTAATATTATTATTTATGTTACGTGTTCTAAGATTAAAAATTAATGTTGTTACTTAATATTTTATTATAATATAAGTATTGTTCTTACTTAAAAATAAATTATTTGATTGTTATTCTGCATGTAATAAAATATAAAAGTATTGTTCTTACTTAAAAATAAATTATTTGATTGTTATTCTACATGTAATAAAATATAAAAGATTAAAAATAAAAAAAAAATGTGATGTTAAGTGTTGACTGTTTCTACATTTCCTTTCTCCCTACTGCCAATTATATTTTTAATATTATAGTTATACTTTTAAATGTATTTTTTTTCTACAGCTTAATAAATTGAAAACAACAAATTCTTTTTTTTTTTATAAGTAAGTATAAAAACATAACCCACAGAAATACAGAGGAAAAATTAAAATTCAAAGTTGGCGCGTTCTATTCTGTGCAACGTTGCCACACTGCGCTGAATCACGTGATTTAATTATTTTTAAGTATGTCGGACTGATATTTTCGTGAATTTCTGATCTTTTGAATTAAAATAGCTTTAAAAGTCTTCGGCAGAAAATATTAATTTTAATTTTAACGTATTCTATGAAAGTTGATTGATTTAAAGATAAGTTTTTTGTTTTTTAATCTTCCTATGGTTTAGTTACATAAATCGATAAAAGTGCATCTCGTCAACAGTCTCTATAACCGACATGTTAAATTTCTATTTTTTAATAATTTATTAAACAATAACCCTTCGACTAATCTATTCCAAAAAATTAATTTAGACGTATAAGATAGCTATTTATAACATACAAAAAAATTAGCTTCTGATCTTCAAAAGTGCATTAGTGTCCGTACAACCTTAATAAATTTTTTGTATAGGGGAGCCAGGGGCACGACGAACCCCTTAAGCCGATTTTTCCTTTTTGTGGCTTTTAACCATCAAATTCATTTATTTGCCATCTCCTTCGAACAAATCAGTCAAAATTTTGCAAAAAATCAAAAAAAAATTTTTTTTCTGTCGAACAACGGCCCCCTCCCTAAAAAATCATATAAAAATAATTCTTGAAGTTATACTTCTTTAGGCGCGATTGGGAAAAATGATGAGAGTGAATTTTTACGATGCGCGCACACACCGACAGAAAAAAGCGACAGTATAAAGTTAGCTGCTAAATTTTTCATAAGTTTTGTAAACAGTGCTATCAACATAGTAAACCTATACAGTGCAGCCAGATCATGGGATATTTTTATCCTCACTATAAGGGCATTATGCACTATAGTGCATCTATACACTGTATCTATGTTCAAGTTATTTATTCTAGTATTTTTGTATTGAAAACACGTGTTTCGTATCAGTGCAAATTATATACGTGCTAATAAATTATATTCAGTAGTGATTTAAATTGAATATTTTGATTGATATTACTAACTATTTGTGAATATTAGTGAAAAAAATTGTGCTTATATACTTTTTCAAGTGCTCCAATATAATTGAGGTTAACTATCCGTATGTATTATTTATTGATATAAATTAAAATACTTTTATTTAATATAATTAACACTAAATATTATTAAATTATTAATGTTAAATACTTATTATTGGTTATTTAATATTTACAAAATAAAGAAATAAATTTAATAAAACATTTAATAAAAAGTTTGTGATAAAAATTAAAATTGAACATCAAATTATAATATTAATTTTTAATATTTGCTATTAAATTAAATAAATAATAAATATTTATAAAAATAACTAAATAAATTTAATAAAAATTTTTTGGTAAAAATGAAAAGTGATTATTAAATTAAGAAATCAATAAAAATATTTAAAAAATGACCAAAAAAATTAGCAGTCTGTTTTTATTTGAAGTTATTTATGTGTACATTTTTGTAAATTTTATCATTTTTAGTAGAAATTTTTGATGACGATATTTTCTGAAGCAATTTTTTTTTTTAAATAAAAAATTGTACGTATAGAAATTTTAAAAATACACACTTACATTTTTTTATTTTTACAAATTTAGATATTTTAAAAGATATACGTCTGCAAAAATTTTTTTTCAATTTTCGGAAACGAATATGGGCTTTAAAAAAATTTTTTTTTCAAGTCAAAAAATGTACTTGTTCATTTTTTATAATATCTAATTTTACATTTTTTGTTTTTGTAAGATATTCGATTAATTAAGACCAGAAAAAAAATTTTTACTTACTATTTACATTCGTAATACTTTTAGATTTATGCAACGTAGTTTTAGGGGTTATTGATTTTACATTAAACGTAAAATTTTTTTTTTAACTTTATTATTCAACTATTTTACAGAAACCAAAAATGAACAGGAAGATTTTATAGAAAATGAACAAGTACTATATTTAATTTGAAAAAAAAAAAAATCTTAGGTTCATATCCGTTTTTAAATTAAAAAATTTGGACACAGATATCTTTGAAAATATCTAAATCTGGGGAAGTAAGAAAATTTTAATTTATATTAAATTTTTGCAATTTCCATACGCATAAATTTTTATAAAAAAAAAAAAAAAATTTACTTCAAAAGTTATCATCAAAAGTTTTTACCGAAAATTATGAAATTTTCAAAAATGTGCATACAAATAATTGCGAATAAAAACAGACTGATAATTTTTAAAAGATTTGAATACTTTACTAGCTTTAAAAACTGTTTTAAAAAATTTTCTGTCCATAAAAAATTTTTGAACAGTAACGAAAAATTTTTGAAATTTGTACAAGTCGATATTTTGGCACTGAATAATTACCTATGGGGATATCGACCGTGGCTCCATCTGTACTTCAGATATCTCTAGCCCAAAATTATTTTTGTTGACTGTCCGCTGACTTCAGGGTCATATATAAAGCGAACAGAATTGTGGGATAGTATAAATGTATTTAAATAGGAAGTTAAAGCTAACTTTCTATTTCTAGTTTATAGAAGTTTTTTTTCGATCTTATTTTTTGTCTTTATATGAAGCTTTTTTTTCTTAAATGATTTTTAATTAATGCAGTTAATTTCCTTTTTAAATAAACTCAGAATGTTGTTCAACTGAAAAATGGTCATTTTAAATAATGGGCATGTCAGAAATTCACTTCAGTGACATCTACAATCTTATAATCAAACTATATTCTCCTGTTTAATTTGTCGATAAGAAAGAACATTTTCCACCTGTTTTAATTATCCTTGATATACTACTAACCTTTCAAGTGAAATTTGTTATCGTAATTTTTTATGTGATGATGGAGCGTTATAATATTTTCATAAAATTATATGTTTTTACAAATTCAATAAATTTTAGTACACGACTATAATAAAAAAAGCAAAAACAATCTGACAACGATTATAAATAAAGCTTGATAATTACGAAGAGAGTTAATTCTAGTTGCTTGTTGTCGTATTTCAATTTGGGTAATTCAACAGTTCTGATTAATTAAATAAAGAAATTTCAAACATTCATTATAGATATTTTGTTTCAAGAGTTTTAAAAAAATGGTAATTTTTTTATATCATTTTAGCTGGATATTTACTTATTTTTTTTTTTTTTTTCAATTTAAACATTGCATTTACTTGTAATATTTATTTTTGACATCTGTATATTTGTTATTAATAAATATTGTTATTTTTTTAGGCTGCTAAAATGTTTAATGTTGAAGGATTGCGTGAATCTTTGATCAATCAGATTCCCTCAGAAAATGAGTGGGATGAAAGTAGTGAAAGTGACAGTGAACTACTCACTGAATTTCATTACTCACGAAAAACTTCAGACTCTGTTGATTCTGATCAATCAAACAACTTTTTTATCTCCCAGGATGATGTTACTGAAAATAATGGTTACTATTTAGGTAGAGATAGAGTTATTAAGTGGTGTAAAGTACCTTTTGAACATCAATACTCCGAAATTGATGAATATGACCAAGTTCAAGTTGCTGAGCATCATAAAAATTTATTAAACTGCAAGACTGTTATTGAATATTTCCTGTTATTTGTTAATAATGAAATCTTTAATCTCATTGTTCATTACACAAATATTTTTATCTCTCAAGGAAAATCTCGGTTTACTCGCGAGAGAGACTGTAATGATACAAATATAATTGAAGTTAAATGTTTTCTTGGCTTGTTGATATTAATAGGGATTTTCAAGACAAAAAATGAAAACTATCATGAGTTATGGGAGCAGCATGGATTGGGAGTTGAAGTTTTTAGACTGTCAATGAACATCAACCGCTTCAAGTTTTTGCTACATAATATTCAATTTGATGATGTTAATACAAGAGAATCTAGAATAAAATCTGATAATCTTACAATTATCAGAGAAATATTTGAAATATTTGCAAGCAATTGCAAGAAAAACTATCATTTAAGTGAAAATGTTACTATTTGTAATTATTTTGTTGAATACGAAAGTAAAGTTTCTAAAGATCTACGCTCACATGAAAAACTTGCAAGTCGTGGTATTAGAATTTTTGCTCTCATTGATAATAATAATGCATATATATCTAACTTGACAATTCATGTAAATAAACAACGATGTGATGATTACGAGAATTTAAATAACATCGAAAAAATCGTTCACAACTTTCTCAAAGAGGTTCCAGATCAAGTGAAAGTAACTGTTTTAGCTCCTTGTTTAAGTATTCCAGAAATTAATAATATATATAAATATATGAAAAATTGATGTGGGTACTCAAATGAAAGGTCTTGATGAGTGTAACATCGGGATGAGCTTATATCTTTAAAAATGTTGACAAAATACAAGATACAAGGTCATTTCTTAATTATGTATCTAGAGATAGAGCATTTTCGAATGCAGCCGAAATACTTATCATCATAAGCTGAAGCTTGATGAGAATGATATCGCATTACAGATGCCATAAGGGCGTATAAAAATTATACGCCCTTATGGCACCCAGGAACCACAAGGGTGTATGAAAAAAATTTTGTTTTTTTCCAAGTCCAAAAAAATTTTTAGTTTGAAGAAAAAATTTTTTTTGCTTTTCTATACGTTTCATACAAAAATTCGTTAATTCCGGAAAAAAATTTTTTTTTGGGAACCGACGTATTTTTATATGAAACGTGCAGAAATGCGAAAATAAATTTTTCTTCAAACTAAAAATTTTTTTGGACTTATAAAAAAAGAACGGAATTTTTATTATATGCCCTTATGGCATCCCGGGAGCCATAAGGGCGTATAAAAATTTTTTTTAGCATTTCTCCACATTTCCGACAAAACTACGTTGATTCCCGAAAAAAATTTTTTTATACGCCCTTATGGCTTTTCACCAGGACCTTTTGCCGGTCTGGCATCTGATTTAATCAAAGGGTTGTATGAAGATAAATATCAAACTGTGTGTGATAACGAACAATTTTGCTTAACTTGTCACAAAATTATATTTCCGAAAAAGATTTTACACAGCTGTGGGAAATTTTTGTGCTCCACATGCAAAGAACTTTGTGAAAAAGGACATTTTTGTTTCATGACACCTGTGAAGTTACCTCCAGCAACTAAACAGTGTGTAAAATTTATGTACTATGATCTTGAGACGCGTCAAGATGATAAATTTCATGGAAGTGAAAAGATGAACATTCATGTACCAAATTTATGCGTTGCTCAGCAAGTGTGCAATGTGTGTTGTGATACTGACGACCTTGAGTTGGGTAAGGAGCGCCCTTTATGTGCCAGATGTGGTGTTTGTGAAACAATTTTTCATGGTGAAAACTGTGTAGAAAAGTTTGTGAACTATGTCTTAGAAATAAATAAACCAAAGACTTGTAAGAAAGTGGTGTGTATAGCACACAACACTAAAGGTTTTGATGCGCAGTTTATCCTTACGGAGTTGTTTAATAGACAGTTAAGTGATATTGATACTATAATGACCGGTACTAGTGTCACGTTCATCGAACTCAACAATAATAAATTAAATTTATCGATAGTTTGAATTTTATTTCGACACCATTGTTAGCTCTACCCAAATCAGTCGGCTTTGAAGATAAAATGCGGAAAAGCTGTTTTCCTTATTTTTTGAACAACAGAACCAATCAAGACTACATCGGTGTAATGCCAGACAAGCAGTTCTACGGATTCAACTCTATGTCTGAGAAATCTACACATTCAAAAAAGTCGGAAAAGGAAAAATTTCTCGAATGGTATGAAAATAGAATTAATATAAATGATAATTTTAATTTTGAGGATATTCTCCATTATTGTAAATTAGATGTTGTTGTTTTACATGCGAAATTATGTAAAGCAGAAGCAGATTGGTATTTTACCACGGTCAGGATATAGGTAAGCCGATAATCAATCACGGGTTGCCATTTAGTGGCTGACTTGGTTAGAACATTATCAAAATAAATAATATTTTAAAAAATGCCATCCGGCCTGACCCGAAATGGAAGGTAGATTTCATGTGATATGAGATTATCTTTGTTTCTGTTATTTAATTCGTTAATTATTGATTTTTAATCTGCTATAACTTTTAAATGAATCAACCGATTATCACACAGTTGACAACAGTCGATGCAGTTTTTTGAATTCTATGGTGAATTTTGAACCGTGAATTGATCAGATAAATAATTTCGGAATTTTTTTGAAAAAAAAACTCGTTTTTCGATTTTTTTCGTCAACGACATCTCACAAACGAATCAAGCGATTTTGACCGGCTCGGAGGCGATCGACGTGGTTTTCAATATGTTAAGAGCTGATTAGTATTTGCAATCGGTTGGTAAAGCTGTTTAAAAGTCATTCTACAAAAACCACATTTGAAAAAAAGTTTTCTTTATTTAAAAATTTTTAAATGGCCTATAAAATTAATAAAAATTTTCATAAAGTATAAGTGTTTTGTCAGTCAAAAGTTATTCAACGTTTAAAGTTACAAAACTTGAAATTTACAAAATTTTGAAAATTTTAAATAGCCGCCATTTCTAAACTAATTGACCGATTCTGCTCATCTTTGAACTCGAGCTCGGTAATTACCCAAATAATATGTGTACCAAGTTTCATCAAGATTGGTTGAAAACTTTTCGAGATATTCTTATGACAAAGCTGGTTATATTACATATATATACATATATAAATTTTTTAACCAATGGTATTATTGGAACCTACTCGACTAATTATAACATATGATAGCAGAATCAGGTGAAAATTTCACCTTGAGGACAAATGCAATAGTTAGATTTCTAAAGAAATCTACCTAAAAATGTCAACATGTAATGTAAGAATAATATTGGTTTATTATACTTGTATATTGACATCAAAAATTCTTCATTAGCGTATTGATGATGAATTAACTTTACCGATGAAATCATTATGATTTAAGAAAAAAAACTCTGGAACCGAGAAATTATTTCTAAAATTTTCATGGTTTTGAATCAATACAAAAAATTCTTGAATCAAATAATCTACTTAAACTAAGAACAATTTTATAATTCAAAAATTTGTCTGCTTGATTGGTCTTTTCTTGGTCTAAGATGTTTTCTCTTGAATCAAGTTAAGAGTGTTAAAATTACCTGAAACAGAAATAGAAGATTTTAGATTAAAGAAGAACATTTTGGTGGAGAAAAATACATTGGATTTTAATAACAAAAGATTTCAAATTGAATTTTTTTATTTTTACGAAGTGAATTCTTCTTTATGATTTAGAAAATAACAGGCAATTAACAGTCGCTCCTGATAAATACGAATTCAAGAAACATTTTGCCTTACAAGAAATATAATTTTTACCGACAAATCTATTGCGCCTAAATAAAGTAACAGGTTATTAAAAATCAATCTCAACTATAAATTATTTAAATATGAGTTTCATTTATATTTAATTAAAAATTTTGTTTTTTCAAATTGAACGTTATTTAAATTCTTCCACAAATAGCATCTTTTTATAAAGCTTCCGCAATATTTAATCGCATGCTCTTTTTCGAAAACTTAATAATGTTTGATTTCCAAATTTATTTGAGAAGTAATAGAAAAATAAAATTTGTGAAAATACATATTATTGTGGCATCTTTTGCCGTTTTCATGACATCAAAATATTTACATTGAATATATCACGTTCCAGATGCCATAAGGGCGTATACCGGCAAAAGGTCCCGGTGAAAAGCCATAAAGGCGTATAAAAAATGTTTTTTCGGGAATCGACGTAGTTTTTTCTGAAATGTGGAGAAATGCTAAAAAAAATATTATACGCCCTTATGGCTCCCGAGACCTACCTCGGATGCCATAAGAGCGTATAATAAAAATTCCGTTCTTTTTTTTATAAGTCCAAAAAAATTTTTAGTTTGAAGAAAAATTTATTTTCGCATTTCTGCACGTTTCATATTTTCGAGATATCCTGATGACAAGGCTGGTTATATATATACACATACATACATAGATTAACAGTTGAAATATATGTATTTTTTGAATCAGCTTGACTAACTGAGTGGAAAAAAGACAAAATTTTTCGAATGTTCTGCCATGAAAGCTAATAGATAGATTTCTATGAAATCTACTATAAATCAAAGTCATTTTCTTTGTAAATTTGTTTATAATTACATTTTAAACCCTTATGATAACTATTTAACGGTTTAATACTTTTCGCTCTGTTGAGTATTATATCCTGTGTTACTCAAATAAAATAAATTTTTTATTCGAAAAATAATAATGAAATATTCTGATTTCCAGAATTCCTCGGACGTTTGTTTCTTACTTACAAAATTATTAGTAGAATTGAAACACTTTGAGATTTAAAGTTATTGACAGAGCGTTAAAAAATATTGTACATATTTCTTCTTCTAAAATATCATAGATTCAATTTTACATCGAATAATGAAAATGATTTCTATTATATTTGAATTTTTTTATTAAAGTAACGAATTTTTCAGCTAATAATTTGGACATCAGCTTACTGGGAAGTAATTATGGATGAAGTATCAGATGTCTTAAATGAACGAACGCTTGACAAGTAGTCAAAGGATCCTGGTTTAATTTCTTAAACGGGCTATCTAAGTTCTAATTTGCTGATTAAAATATTCCCCCTAATTCTTCACTCTTCAACACAAATTTATTCTCAAACTAGCTGTCCATTCTAGCTTTGCACGGGTATTTAACAAAAGTTTTAAAATTAACTGTGTCACAGTGTTTACACGCTGTGGCATTTCCCGCTGGGCTTAAGCACGCTGGAGGGAGGCTCCGCCAGATGGCGGCACCTTCTGAGCTAATATTAAAAAGTTATTAGAAATAAGATTTAGTTTTAGTTTGACATTGTTGGTTAACATTTATTTCAGTCCATGGGGCGATTAGGGTGGTCGCCGGCGATCGGGAAATTAGCGAAATTTAATTACAAAATTTAAATTAAAAATTTGTATTGCTTAATAATTTAGTTTATTAAATTAGACCGGGTCCAAGTGAACGGCTGACGGGCCTGAGAGTGCCCGAGGGCCCCAGTCTGGAGCGGACGAGCCTGACGCTCAGCTCAAATTCGAACTTTAAATTCACATTTGAATCAAAATTGATGGATGATTATCCGAATTTATACATATTTTTAGTTGTAATTATTGCCAAATCGCCGTCTCAAGCGGATTCCGGCTCGATTATGCCCCGGTGGAGAATTACTCAATATTTGGTGGAATAAATTTTTGAAATAGTACCGGCGGCAGCCAGAGATGACGGAAAGTCCCTCCTGAGTGCGCGTCGGTAGCCTGGGCTGGCAGCATGCTGCCGGCGGAAAATATAGGCAGTCACATGGGTGAATTAGATAGTTAATGAACTTTTATAAAAGGTTAATAAGTTTACTCTTTCAATTTAATTATTACTATTAATTAATAGATAAGAAATCAGAGAATCGATAAGTATGAAATGATTATAATTATATGTTATTAAATTATAATAAGTTTTTTTTTTTTTTTTTGATACAAAGACATATGACATAACAGTTAACTGTCACTTGATTACTTTTTAATTTTATCTAACAATTAAATTAATTCTAAAAAATTATTTTAAAAAATTGCATTTTTTTTAATTTCTACATATCAATTGTTTTTTTCTTATTTTTTTTGGCATAATTTATTTGTCAACAAAAGTTCTAAAAATGATTAAGTATCTACTAAATTAATTTTCATCAAAGACATATATGTGCATTGTTCAACGTTAAATTATTTACTTAAAACATGAATATTTGTGTATTTGAATTCAAGTTCTTTCTATGGATTTCTGGCTTTAAGGGCCAGTTCTTCAATCGGAGATAAAATTTTATCCAGGATGAAATTACAGCTGTCAGTATACCTATAAACATGAAATATATAGATATATTTCAACAGTGGATAAAATTTTATCTCGGATTAAATAACTGGCCCTAATTTTTTATTTATTGAAATCTTTCAATTAATAAAAAAAAATTATAATTATTTTTAGAGAAATTATTAATGAAAAATAATTTTAATTAATTATTCTTGAAAATTAATTTTATTTTAATTTACAAGCATGTATGGATAACATTTACATTTCATGCTTGTAAAGTTGGACCATCTCAGGAACTCCGCCGTCCGTCTTACGGCATTAAATTTTAATGCCCTTTTATCATTTTTGTTTTTGCTACATTGTTATAAAATATTATCGATTTGTATTTGTTTAATTTAAAAGTTCAATAGATTGTCTAACTATTAAGTTCTATTTTTTTGAATTGTCTAATAATTGCTAAGTAAATTTATTATTTAATATTCAATTTTTATCGTTAGAAGTTACTTAAGTGATGACTGTTTGAGATTTTACCTGACATTTTATCTTAATATTTAAAATTTAGTTAGTTTATTACTCTAAAATTTTTCTGTTCAAGATAAATTTTCTTAACTATTGTTCTCTGTCATTATTTAAATATTTGTCAATTTAAGTTTAAATATCTTTACTTACCCATAACAAAAGACCCATTCATCTATCAGTTTGGGTTTTAATCCCTTAAATGTAGTTAGGCAGACTGTTGATTACGGGAATTTTCCTAGGTCCTCTTACAAAGGGCCGAAGGAGACATTTAATGAGCTGTCTCGAATATTCTTTTACTTTTGTCCAAAGTACCATTATAAATTTAAATAACTACAGACTAATAGATAAGAAATGAAAGAATAATAAAGTTGAAAATTGAAAAATTATGGCTAAGTATTACTTATTGGTAAATTATAAATTTTTTTTTCAAGAATATTATAATGATGGATATGATCGTCAATTGTATTTTATGATAAAAAAATGTTATAAACAAATTAATTTAAGTAATAAATAAATTAATTTATAACATTTTAAAATATTTACATTTAAAATTAATTTATAATTATCAAATCTAATAAATGAATAAAAAATAAATTAATACACACCCTGGTGGAAATACATTTCTGCTAGAAGTCTATTTAATTCTTGAAGTGTTCAAAAAAATAATTGTTCAAGAATTAATAAGTCTGAAAAATTCGGAAACGCTCTGAAAAAGTATGAAAAAATCTATTTCAGTCGTATTAAGCAATTTTAAGATTATATTTTTAATAGTTTTTAGACTCTTGCGGAAGACTTTTTCAGAACTTTTCAGAAATTTGGTATATATGAAGCGGAAGTCTAAATTATAATTTTTCAGAGTAAATCAGTAATTTTTAAAACATGTGAAATTCTACAAAAATAAGTTACCGTCCGTTTTCTTACACTTAATCATTTTTATAGGGAATATAAAAATTAGAATGGAGAAGTATTATTTGAAAAAAAAAATATTACTATCCTACTTCTATAAATTTTTAAATTTTATTTCCAGATTTTTTGCTTATTAATAATAACTTAATACTGTTGAAATATACTAACAGAAAAACTCTGAGCAACTATTCATCAGAAATGGGACGCTGCAGAAAAAGAATTTCCGATAAATTTTTAATAAATATGTTATTTTCAAAAGTTATTTAAAAATCAAACTGAATTTCTGAAGAATTTTAATATTTCTTTAGCAGATCACTGCATTTCTTGATTATTATTTGTTATAAATAATTTATTGCAATACTTCCAAAAAAAGTTATAAATTCTAAGTATGAGAAAGTTGATCGAATTTATCGTCTATTTTGAATTTAACTTCAAATAACTTTCGAGACAGTATTTTTTAAAAAAATTTAAATGAGTTTCTAAACAGAGCATCCGATTTCTTACAAAATTATTTTAGTCTTTCTTTCATACAATATACGGAAGGCATAAAATACTAAAAATAAAAAAAAACGTTTACTTTTATTTAGATAGAAACTATAACTATCCAATTTTTCATTTAATCGAAAAATGATCTTATCTGAAAATTGCAAAACATAATATAAATTTATATCTGAGTATAACGAAGATCAAACGAAAAATTATTTTTTTCTTACGAAATATTAACAACATAAAGTAATTTTTAATACGTTTTGTAATTTAAAATTGAGTATAGGAATTGCTATACTCAATTTTATATATTTTACATAATGTATTAATACATTTCTACAATTATGAATTAAAGATGTGATAAAAAACATCTATCTTAGTTATAACAATATTTTTTACGTTAAATATTTTCATGAATACGATATATCAAAAATACCCTACTCGGTACATAATATTAATTTAACATTACTGACTTATTTACAACTTTTGTGTACATATACATAAATATTTCTAATCACCAAAACATCCTTTTGGTATTTTTATAATATAATTATTCTTGTGCACTGTAGCTAACATACACGGCTGCTTTATCTTTTCAGGTTCACATACACATAACTTTTCAGTAACAGAACATTTTTCAATATTGTGAACAGTCAAATTTTTAGTTTGATAAAAAAATTTGTTATGGGGTTTTATTTCACTATAGAAAATATAAATTTTTTTTTCATCATCATCAGTTCCGAAACAGCATATATTTGTAATTTTACCAAAATTTCCATCTTTCAACTCAACGATAAAATCGTTTATTTTCTGACACACGCGGTAGTGTTCTGAAGTATATCGAACACCATTAAAAATAAATCTATTAAATGATCGACATTTTCCTGCAGAATTCATAATCTCTTGCTCTGATGTATTTAGACTATAATTTTTGCCTTTACCAATTAATGTACAACCATTTACTTGAAATGTTTTTTTCAATCGTCCAGTTATGTTTTTCTCGCAAAAAGTTGTAAATCCATCACTTTTCTTTATTGTATCACCAAATGATGGCAAAGATTTTTCAAAAATATATCTTCTTGCTACCTGAATTTCAACATGCGATGGACTTTTTTCCATTTTTAAGATAAAATGATTCTCATTTTCAAAACCGAATGCGTTGTGACACCATAGTGGTCCTAGATTTGATATACTTTTTTCAATGTGTAAAAGTAAATGAATGTTATACGTCATTGCACTTTTACCAAAATATTCTTGATATAAAACCACGTATTTAATTAAAAAAAACCCTGCAGCTTGCAGTTCTTGTTTTTTTATATTTTCTGATAGCATGATATTTAATGCTTCTACTAACATAGCTAGATGTTCCAAATATTTTTTCGGTAGTAAGCCCTCTAGACAAATGAGAGAATAAAAAAGCAACCACGATCGCCATTCAGAAGCTTTCCAGATTTCTCTCTCCGTAATTATTCTTGGAGACCGAGTTATGCAGGTTGGGTGTTTAAACTCCATAATTCTCTCATTAATAATTTCTAGCTGATTAGGACTACCCACGTAATACTCCTTACCAAAAGATGTTAACAGTATATTTGTGTGCTGTTTCACTGCACCCAATAAAAAAGCGTGCATGTAGTCTGGAGACATACCATTAACCAAGTCAAAATATTTCAAATTCATCAGTGGTGAGGGTCCCCAAACTCCCATAACATCTTTCCCATATTCACTTCGACCTGTGAGTTCCATCTTGTTCTTTATTGACGCATCAGTGCGTTGCGGAGGAATTGTTGTAGACATTGTGTACTTTCTATATCCATCAACAAATTCAGTGGGATGCTCGCAAAATGTACAGCCGTATAATCCATTAAACTTCTTCATGTTCAGTAGCTTGCATCTCGCAACTGAGTCAACAACAGCGCAGACTGGAATGAATTTGCTTACAATCATTCTATTTCTTAATTTCCATTGAAAACCATCTTTTGACAATTTATTCGCTTGATCAACGAATGGTTTTAAAAATAATTGCATATTCGGTTCTTTCTCATTTATCCATAAACCACACATAACCATATGCTTCATCTGCAATTTTGCAGGTAATTCATTTATAATGACATATATAGGCCAGGTTGAAATTTTACTTGATTTTGACGCCTGGCATCCATCTGTATTGAAAGTATATGTTAAATTAAATTTATTAGATAATGGTTTATTCGCAGCTGACAATTTCTTGTAAATTTCTCCATCAGTAATGTTTTTTATTACATTACCGTCCAATTTTTTCATCCTTCCTTCAAAACGGTCGTTTAGAGCATTTTGTATTTCACTATCTTGTAAAATTGTTTTGAGTTGTGTTTCCATGTCCAACGTTAAAAAAAATGAAATATTTGATTTATTATTCTCAATCCCACAAGCCGCACACTTCAGGTCTCCAGAGTTTGAATTCTTTTCAGTACAAATATAAAACAAACAATTAGTACAAAACATATGATAGGAAATCATTTCATCTTTAAGTTGTAATGTTTTAAAAAGTTGATATTTTGATTCTGGAACTACATTTTCACCGAACAAAGTGTTAATTAGAGACAATATTGATGTTATAGTTGTCCACGTTAATGATTGCTGAGCTCCCAACAGTAATGTCATTAGTAATGCTTCACCTCTCGTAATTGAAGTACATTTACATAGCGTTTGATTGTAACTTTCTTCAGTAGTATTCCGACGACTTTGTTTCTGTAAAAAATAAAAAAGGATTACAGTAATTATTAGTCGAATGAACATCTGTGTTACTACATTGAAATAGTATGAAGATAATTAAATTTATTAACTATTTCTTTATTGCACGACAAATATTTTGAAAACCAATGACACTGATGAAAATCATAGTGTTTTTACAATGATGAAAAGCAGCACGTTTGTGTGTATATAATATACGTTTTAAGTCTTGATTATTGTTTCTTTTTCATTTTTCGAAAATTTTGTGGATCCTAAAAGTGTAAAATCACAGTACATATCTGTTAACCTTATTAAGTGAGCTAAAAAATTTTGAACAGACAGAAAAAGTTGCAGACTATTTTTAAGCCGGAAACGTTTTTAGGTTCATAATTATATCGCGTTCTTTTTATTAAAAGGGCGTATAAAAATTTTTTTTTTCTTTAATCGACTCTGAAATATTTGTAAAGTATAAGCCTATGAAAAACATGAGAAAAATGTTATTTTGTATCAGATCTTTTAGCTTAAAGCAAAAACATTATTAAAGCCACAGTGGTGTATAGTTTTTTTAATAAAAATTAATTATTGATTTGAGAAAAATATAAATAACTAGAAAAGTTTAGTATATATTTCACAACTACAGCAGTAAAATGAGAAATGTCTCAGATCACATGATATTGTTGACCGAGGCGAAGCCGAGTTATTGTTTGCGGTGTGTATGCTATTTGTCTCTTTGACGAAGGCGGAAAAAGACGACTTCGTTCAGCACAGCTGGAGTAAAGTTGTCGTTTTACGCCCGGTGGGCTGAAAAACTACTAACTTTTCGACTTATTCGATTTAAAGTGTTTACGTTGCTGATACCGTAAGAGTTATACAAGCAAAAATTTTTTTCGGGACTGTTATAAATACGATTTGCAAGTTTGATAATGTTTAGAAATTTCAGCTTCAGAACAATATTTTTTATCGATTTGGATACAATAAAATCAAATTCTGCAACATTTTTTTACATCAATCATAATAATGTATACTTAAAAAAAAAATTTTTTTTCTTTATTTGTCTATGTATCTTTCAGTTATATTTTTCGCTGGTACATGTCCTTATGGCATGTATGGAGAGATGTTTTTTTTAAATAGAATAAGTTAAGAAGTCTGTATTTTTAGTATCCTTGTGATTTCTTTGCGATTTAGGCCAATAGTCCATTTTTATAAAAAAAAAAAAAAAAAAAAAAAAAAAAAAAAAAACCCTTTTAGAGATGTTTTTTTTAAATAGAATAAGTTAAGAAGTCTGTATTTTTAGTATCCTTGTGATTTCTTTGCGATTTAGGCCAATAGTCCATTTTTATAAAAAAAAAAAAAAAAAAAAAAAAAAAAAAATACACCCTTTTAGATTTAAGATCTTGTTTTTTTTTTTTTTTTAAAGCATAAAGGACTCATAACAAATAAGTTTTTTTTTCTTGCCTTACATCCGATTTTAAATTACAAATATACTGCCATAGTGATAAGAGAAAAAAAAATCTTTAAAACGGTTTCATAGACGACTTAACCATCAAGCTCTGCTTTATTTATACAAAGTAGCATCTTTTAATGTCATGTTTTCTTGGGAAAATTTCAGTGAACGATTATTAATTTACTAATTAGATTATGTTATTAAATATATTATTTAACTTAATTTAAAAAAAAATGGAAATCAACGAATAACTGAAATATCGAATTATCTATTCTTTACTGGACTTTACTCACAGTACAATTTCTTAAAGTTAATAGAGTTGTACAGGATTTGTTATATGTACTTCTTTATTTTTTTGTTTTCTCCGTGCCTGACTGATTTGAACATAAATAAACTAAAAACATTAGACTTTTTCGCCGCGATATTGAGCAATAGACTTGTGTTTCAAGTTTTAAAAATTTCCATAAAAAATGTGATACTTTTTGATTCTCGATATTTTTTAATTCATTAACGAAAAAAAAATTGTTACTTTTTTTCTATTTCCTTATACAAAAAATTAAATTATTAATTATTGTAGATCCATTTGTTTTTTAAGCTGAATTCATATTGAAATTTTTAAAAATCGCACTTAACATATAATGAGTAAAATCCACATTATAATCTTATAAATTAATGATTAAGGAGCTCTAATACTGTTTTTATTCTACGCTTCTCAATAAGTTTTGTTGTAAGTCTTTACTTTTCACTGTCCCTTTTTTTATTGCTACCGACAGCATCAAAATTACTTTTCGAGTGGTTCTTTCAAGTTTTCGAAGGTTATATTTATAAACTTAAAATAATATTATTCAGAAATACCTCATCATGCAGGTCATTCGAAGCAGGCTCATGAAAAGGTTTATCCAAGATATCTTCAGCCTACACAAGCAAAAAATCCCAGTACAGTTAGAACATAAAAAAAATTGTTGATATTTACTTTGTTTTTAATTTTATGTGAATATGTTTACGTCAAACCAAGCTTCATTATCCTCAATTTCTTTATTATACTCATTGTGAAACCATAAGTATGTTATGTTTTTATGGTCATCTAATTCATCGTGGAGCCACAAGTTCGAATAATTTTTCTTGTCCACGCTATTTTCGATATGATTGCTCGAATATACATCACTAATTTCAACAACTTGCAATTCTTGGCTATTATCAATATTGTCCGAATTATACTTCGATCTGTGACAGTAAGGATTTCCTACGGCTGTGACTGAAGAGTAGTCCACTTCTGGGCTCTCTTTCTGCAATATGAAAAAATTAAATACTTCAATAAATTATAAAAATAAAATTTTTTTTACAAAAATTGAAAATGAATATGCTTAAGCGCTTTAATAAAACGTACAGTGCATAAAGAATTTTTTGTTTCATTTTTTCAACTTCTACTTAATACTGTGATCTACTTTTTCTGATTAATTAAAAATTATTTCTTATAATTTTTGTCTTTATTTTAAAATCAATTTGATTTATTAGTTCAATATATATTTATGTATTTGAACAGTGCCTTATTTCAATTTACTGTATTATAATTTACGGAGTTAATCATAAAATAATTCGAAGGAAGTATGAACTGTAGTATCCGCAATCAGGAAGAAACGTAACTATAAGACAATATAGTGTAAGTATAATCTTTGAATTGTACTTAAAATTTATAAGACCACACAAGCAAAATAAAACTTTTTGACCTCACTATCGAAATGAATGAAATATAACTGATCAGAACTATTTCGAAACGTAATTTGCAATTTCATTATCAAAAAAGTTTTTAATGAAATAATTTTTAATTTTTCTTCTAAATTTTTTCATAGAATGCCTTTTATCAAAGCTGTAACATCCTTACATATTAAAAAGAATTATTTTTTTCAAATAAGATGAATTTTTTTTTAATTTTAACACCGCCTTTTGACAATACATTTTTAATTCAAATTTTTTAATTATATATTTCTTACTGTTAGTAAAACATTAAAAATTGTAGAACTGTTTTAGAATTTATTTTGAAAAAATTAATTTTTAAAAGTTCCGAAATTTTTTTATCGATATGCCACTGTCCGCGCAATTTTTTTATTGATCAATAAATTATAAATTTTCTGCAATGCAAAATTTTTTTTTTTTATTTACATTTCGAAGAAATGTTACAAGCGAATTCTTAAAGATTCATTGATGATATATTGTTTTTTTTTTTTTTTTTTTTTTTTACTTATTATTATTAGATAGGGGAGACTTGAAAACTTTAAAATCAGAGTTGCGAAATATTTCATTTAAAAATTTTTTTTTTTTTCATTTAAAATAAAAAAAATAATCATAATTTTTCAAAATTTTATAAATGCTTAAATCAAAAATTAAATATGAAAAAAAAAAACGCATTTTATAACAACCCGGAGCTAGATATTGATATTGCATTTAATTGAACTAAAAACTTTGAAATTCACTAGCTATTTTTAGTGCTTTGTCCAACACAATAGACTATTAAATATTAAAGTCACGTAAGCTGAACATCTTAAATAATTACCCTTCTATGTAGGTATATATAGATGAGCTTGCTTTTGTATACCAAACTTCGAGACTATAATCCAATAAAATTGACTTTATCGTAAATTTTATGGAAAGAACAATATTAATGGAGATTAAGAATATCAGAATTTTCCCTAAATAAGCAGGACAAAGTCAGCTCCATTACCGTAATTTAATATTGATAAGCACTAAGTAATAATAAGCAATCATTCCCGCATTAGTCTTCCCTATGTACTTATATTGAATATACTTTATTCCGGAATTAAATTTAACGCAACAGCGTATCATATAATATTCTTTCTGTTATTTTTTCCCTGCTATTGTTAATTGGAAGATTCAGATTACCAATTAACTGGCTCAACAGCTGGTACTCCATTAGCTGCTCAACCGACTCCCGATGAAATTTCTACCACTTCACTGCCTATACAACAGACGAATCATCTTCAGACTCTTAATACTTATTCGCATAACGATTATACCAATTATCCCACTTTGCCGGTAAGTTTAAATTCTTGTTTGAGTATTATTATTATTATTTTTATTAGCATCTAACAATCTCTATTAACATTTACGATTCAATTTAATTGCACTTTAGCTGATTATATTACCGTCAGTTTGAACTTATATATAATAATGGAAAGAGGAGTTGGGAATATAAACATACTTATATAATTTAATTATTCAACAAAGCTTTCGATATTTCATTATTCATTACATTAAGCACTTTGACAATTTGATGTCATTAATTTTATACACATTCAATAAATATTTTATATTTTCACTCATGTATTATTCTATTATTCATTCGTCGATATTTATCACCGGCAAAGCTTTTTTAATTAAAATCCCTAGTTATCGTTTTCCATCGTATGTTCTTCCCTTTTTTAAGCAACAAATTTAAAACAATGAAATTTCACCCTTACTTTAAACTCATCTTGTAAAGTGGTTTTAGGGCGATCACAGCTTCATCTATTTTTGGCTAACACAACAAAAAATTGTGGTATCAAATTTATTATTCGATAACTATTTTTTTTTTATTTTTTATTATTATAAATAAATTTTTTTTTTTCAAAATCTTTTATTTGTAATAAGCTTTGAAAAATAAAATCATCGATTGATCGAAAAAATTGAAGTATACAATTTTATTGCCAAAAATAAACGGAATTATAATGCTAAACAATTAACAGAAGTTTTAATTTTGTTATTCTGAAATTACCAAACATTTTACAATTTTAGGAATTTGTATAAAAAAGATCATTTAATTTTTTATTCAAAGTGACATCAAGTATAAAACAAACAAAAACACAAAATTGAATTTCGTAAATAGAAAGGTAAAATTTATCATTACAAATTTAATATTCTATCATGCCAATTCCCTCTTTCCATTAGACTACTTTAATTTGTAATACAAAAGTAAAAGATCTTGAATTTAATCAAGTTGATTATTTTTATAAATTTGTTATAGCTAACAGGGGAAGTTACATATGCCGAGTTGTGTCTAGCCCGACCAACGACCCTATCAACAACGGTGGAATCAAAACTCACATGTTTGAGCGGCAGCCTGTCGGGTATCGGCGGATTCGGTGGGAGTAATGGCGGCAGCGGAGTCGGGAGCGGCGGAGGAGTGCTAGTCGGGGGTAAACCTTACATAAAAGAAGCCACCGTATACGCGTGTATAGACCACAACGCGCGACCCCCGAAAATAGACCAAATTTGTCAGCCAAACAAAATAAATCAAATCAGCAGTCCTCTGCTACAAGATTCCAATAGTAGTATCGCGACAATAGGCACTAAGCAGCACCATCATCCTCGTGAAGTCGTTACCGTACGCACACCACTGATCTCTACTCAAGAGAGCTGCGTATAGGGGCGCGAATCCGACGCGCTCGACATAAACGAGTATTACGTCTAATCGGGATAAGTTTCCTATACAATAATTATAGTTTTTTTTATTCGATTGTTCTACTCTCGAAGCATGAAATAGTTACTATTTAATTTTCTAATTAAGATATTCGGCAAGGAGATTTAAAATCTTTCTTTTTATCTTATTCTTTTTTCTGAGTATGTAAAGAAATAAATAAATTTTTTGATACTTAGACTTCTTTTAAACTGAAAGGAATAATATTTAGTCATTAGCGATATGAATACTATAAATATTCAACAATAATAAAGCTCAAACCTACAAAAGAAATTTCATATTCTATAATGACAGAGATTAACAAAGCGTAATTTCAGTTGTTGAAATCTAAATATTATATACATATTACTTAAGCTCCAACAAACACAGATTGTAATCTGTCGACTGAACTGTAAGCCTGTCTCAGCCCCTCGATGAAAAATATTCATTCTTACATTTAGTTTCTTTTGTTTTATATATACTGTACACGTTGAAAATATAGCAAGCAAGCTCTCCTACACTGTTTTTTTCTTTAAAAATTAAAAATTTAGTATTTAATAAGCAATTGAATAACTGGGAAACTATTCTCAATTAGTTAAAAAAAATTATCAATGATAATTATATATTTATTCAAAGAAAAAATTGAAAAAGTCTTAGATTTAGAGAAATGTTGTCTTAATACAGCCTACGCAATTCGAATTAATCAGCGGAAAATTTCAAAGTTGCATTGTGAAATATTTTAATTAAATTTTATTATGGGCTCTTTGTAACCTTGAAACATAAAATATACTAATAATTTTTAAAAGTTTACTTATTAAATTTTAAAATGTCTCATAGTAAATGGATGCGCATTAGTGCGAAATATGGCCTGTGCGCATACATTAACAATGGGACATTTAGAAAATTTTAATGTATACTTTGAAAAATCATTAGTAGATTTTATGGTCCAGGGTTACAAGGAGCCCATTGTGAAATTCAATATACATTTTTTACAGTGCAGAAAAAAGATTTTTTCCAGATATTTGACGGTTAAAACATAATTTTATTTTCATCTTTGAAACATAGGAAAAAAAAAATGCATTATTATTTTAACACAACTATTCTACATACAGTGCGCGTCATTGATTCGTACCAGTTAAAAATTTTATGGTATAGTAAAAAAATCAAAATTTCGACAGCTGTAAATTAAGAAATCAATAAAAGAAAAATCTTTATAAGCATCAATTTAAACAAAATTGAAAAAATTATTCACTGAAAATAAATAACTCAAAATATCAATCACGATTAAAATAGAAATTAAAAATATTAGCAATTAAAATAATTACACACTTTATGAAATAATTAATAGTAAAATTAAAATATTAAAATAAAGAGACATCAATATAATTGGATACTTTTAAAACTCATCAAATATAAATATATACATTAGATAAAATAAAATCAACTGAATTCAGAGAAGTCAGTAAAAAGACATTTGAATATGTATATTTATAAAAATATTGACAGTTATTAATATATGAATTCTTATAAACAATAGACATCTATAAATATAAACCAGTAAATTTAGAAACCCGTGATTTTAGACATCTTTAAATTTTGATTTACATAAATTCATAAATTCAAATAAAAATACAATTACACAGTAAAAAATATTATGTTAAATACCGTCAACACAAAATTAGTGTTAAAATTCAACACACTTTTGTATTAAAATGATACAAACTATGTGTTTAAATAACACAAGCTTTGTGTTGAAACAACACAAATTTAACACTAATTTTGTATTGACGGTATTTAACACAGAAATTGTGTTGATTTTACACAATATTTTTTACTGTGTAAATATATAATCGCTTGCAATTTACGAGCTAATAAAAAATTAAAACAAAACTTCTGTAATGCTCGAGAGCACTAGACCACATTTTCATTTGAATTTATGAATTTATATAAATCAAAATTTAAAGATGTCTACAATCACGGGTTTCTAAACTTACTGGTTTATATTTATAGATGTCTATTGTTTATGAAAATTGATATATTAATAACTGTCAATATTTTTATAAATATACATATTCAAATGTCTTTTTACTGACTTCTCTGAATTCAGTTGATTTTATTTTATCCAATGTATATATTTATATTTGATGAGTTTTAAAATTATCCAATTATATTGATGTCTCTTTATTTTAATATTATAATTTTACTATTAATTATTTCATAAAGTGTGTAATTATTTTAATTGCTAATATTTTTAATTTCTATTTTAATCGTGATTGATATTTTGAGTTATTTATTTTCAGTGAATAATTTTTTCAATTTTGTTTAAATTGATGCTTATAAAGATTTTTCTTTTATTGATTTCTTAATTTACAGATGTCAAAATTTTGATTTTTCTACTATACCATAAAATTTTTAACTGGTACGAATCAATGACGCGTACTGTACTAAAATACGTAAAATGAATTTATATTAAAGACGATACTTTTTTTCTGCAAACAATATCACTTGTCGATGTATGATTTTATACCTTAGACCCTACTGATTAGATAAGTATAAGACAGACAGTAGTATATTTCTGTGTCACTCTGAGCGGCGGTCGAGCGCAGTTTGTTAATGTAATGAAGAAGTATGCATAACAGGGATCGTTTACTTGGTGTATTTTGAATCTTATTATAAATTATAAATCATTTCTGTATTAAAAAAAAATATTTTAATCTTCTACATTATTTCAATTGCAATATTTTAAAGTTTAAAAGTAGATAAAATTTAAATTACTGCTGACCAAACTTCAAAGGAATTTTTTATTTTTGATATTAAAATAGTTTACTAGAGCAAAAAAAATTTTACTTTAAAAATCTTATTAATATATCAAAGAAAATACTGAATAGTCTATGAATTAATTAAATAAAACGTTGAATAAAAAATATCATATCGTGTATTTATTATTTTTATGAAATAAATAAATACATATATAATTGCTGCGAATATAATGGTCAGTGAATAGCGGGTCCGGCTGAAAAGCACGTGGTTTAAGGCTCAAAATCTTTCATGATCGAGTCAACCTTACATGGTACACGTGACGCATGTGTACACAAACAATCTTTCATTACACATAAAAACATCGAAACCTAACAAGAGTAAATTTATTTGTTGGTTTGCTCTTCACGGTACAGGCACCGATAATCTGTAACCAGTACGGCTAAAACGTGAGGAGAGAGTTCTCCCACTTAAAACAAAATCACATGATGTCTATAACGCTAAGAGAGGGAGAACGTTTTACCCACGATTTGGCCGCACTGCCTGTAACTTTTATTTATGAAGTAAACGTCATACTGAGCACGTCAACATGTGGAAATACGCTGAAGTGGAAGCAGTTTTTTCGAAGAAACAATTTATTGTAGAAACAAAGCACATTCAAAATTTCAAAAATTACAGTCAATCAACAAAAGGTAAATTGTATTATGTACAGCAATCCGGAAAATCTGTAAAATGTTTGATTCTAAAAACAGCAAGTAAGTAATAAAAAAAAAATAATTTTTAACGGAAATTTAAGAAACTAATATTTTTATAAATGTTATGAACAGTTTAATGGTTTAATAGTGATAAAAAAATGTTTTCAAAGAGGTTGGTTATTATGAAAATTTAAAATTTTTTAAAATATCTGTAAATTTCAATGATAATACAGAAGTTATCAGATGTTTGAAAATTAATAATTATCTTTAATAATGAAATCATAACTGGAAGGAAATTTTTAAAAAATTACATTTGAATTTTCACAATTTCTTTAAACATGACTTTTTTAGTTAACTTTTTTATAGTAGATTTGTCAAGGAAAAATATTCTATCAATTTTTAGATCTCGGCTAACTTTATTTTCATATTTTGATGATGTAAATATTTTTATATAAATTATAAATTGAAAATTTATACTATTTTGTACGGTACTGTATTATATATCTTATAAAATCAATTATTTTCAAAGTTCTTGATATAAAAATATATTTATACATGTAACGCACAATAGTGTGACAATTAAGTTAGATTTATTCTTGTTCAAAGTAAACAGTATTCAATAATTTACAGGTGTTATTGAAAATCTTTCATTGCCCTAGTCTTTTAATCTAATAAATTAATTAAAAATAAATGAAAAGTATGCAAAATAATTATAAATTTTATCGTAATGATATAAAATTTGTAACATTATTGATAAAAAAAAAAAGAAAATATCATTTCTACCCAGAAATGGTTGCTGGTTCGCAAAATAGGTAATGTTGTAGAATAGTAGCTTATCAATAGAAAATACAATGCATGAAAGCAGTAGGATAGTAGAAAATTTTGAAATGGTAGTATAAAAGGAGACCGGCATTACGGAAGTGACGGCCCACTGAGTGTACGTTCTTACAATTACACTGAGTCGAATATTCAGGATATTTTTTTACAAGCAGCTAAAGAAAAGGGAATCCCGACCTTGGAAGTTCTCAACGGAGATCATTTTATAGGCTTTGGCAGAGCGCATGGAACTTTGAGTGATGGACGTCGTAACAATGCAGCAAAAGCTTTTCTTTCGCCGGCTAAAGATAGAAAGAATTTATTCGTGATGACTTCTGCGAGGGCGGACCAAATTTTGATGGAAGGAAATCGCGCATCGGGAGTTAAGGTTACGTTAAAGGACGGAAGAACAGTCGATTTGAGGACCAGAAAAGAAGTTGTGCTTTCTGCGGGATCTATTGCTTCTCCGCAATTGCTTATGCTGTCTGGAATCGGGCCTAAAGATGATCTGGAGGCTTTGGGTATTAAATGCAAAGCAGATCTTCCAGTTGGAAAGAATCTTCAGGACCATCTTGTTTGGCTGGGAATCCAGTTGGAGTTTTTGAATGGTTCTCTGGACAATGCTTATTTTCAAAATGATGTCTTTAACTATCTAGCGTTCAGCAAAGGCGGGCTTGCTGGAATTGGCGGGATAGATCTTCTTGGTTTTGTTAATCTTGATAATCCTGCTTCACTTTATCCAGACATCCAGTTCCATAACTTTTTGATTCCGCAAAGCAACTCTCTGTTGATGGCCAACTTGGTGAAAGCCATGGGCTTGAACCAAGAGTTGAGCGACTATCTAACCACTTTATCAAAGAATACCAGCACTATTTTCATGTGTCCTACTTTGTTGAAGCCAAAAAGTGTTGGAGAGGTTAAATTACGCAGCAAGTCACCCAGTGATCAAGTTATGATTTATTCCAACTACCTTACTGATGAAGATGATGCACGATTGATGCTCAAAGCTGTTGACTTTGTAAAAGACTTTGTCGACACCGAGCCTTTCAAGAAGTTGGGTGCTAAATTGAGGCAGGTTGTTATTCCTGGATGTGAAAATTTTGTCTTTGATAGCCCACAGTACTGGGAGTGCAGTCTTAGACATATGTCTAGCACTCTTTATCATCCAGTCGGGACCGCAAGAATGGGATCTTCTATAAATCCTAAGTCTGTGGTTGATTCAACATTGAAGGTTCTAGGAGTTGAGAATCTTCGAGTTATAGATGCTTCAATCATGCCGGATGTTACCAGCGGAAACACCAATGCTCCTACGATAATGATCGCGGAAAAGGGAGCTGATTTGATCAAGAACTGTTGGCTCAACAGAATCTAAATTGAAGCTTTATTTCAAAAAATCTACAAATGACCAATCGATTGTAAACTGAATTGATATGATTCAAGATAATTCTGATCGGTGAAATAAATTTTTTTAAGAGTAAATATTTGGTTTATGTAAATATAATTTTAATTTTGATAACATTGATGAATTAATAATTCTTACGTAAGAATTGCCCTCGTTATTAACCTCAGTATTTTGTCATTGGGTTCATTGACGACAGATATTCCGTCGAGACCAAAGGTTAATTGTTATTCCAAGTATAAAGAGATTGCCTTGAAATTTTTTTTATTGTTTATAAACTTTTATCATTGGCCTTAATTAATATCAGTGAAAGGATTGAAGAATCCTCGATTAAACTACACTGTAAGTACTTAATTTTTTGCATTAAAGATTTTCAAACCCGAGACATAGATTTAAAAAAACTGTAATTTATCTAGTATTATGGAAAGCTGCTTATCTAATTGCACATCTCCAATCAGCGGTCCAACCCCAGTAATATTTTCTCAACTACTCCAGACACTTTTGGTCGCGGAATGCAGTCTCGGAAGAATAGACTCATATCCTCCGGACCGATCCTCAGAAGTAAACGAAAATTCTGAGTTCGACTTCATCATAATTGGAGCAGGATCAGCTGGATCAGCTTTAGCCGCCCGGTTGTCCGAAGAACCTGACTGGAAAGTGTTACTAATAGAAGCCGGAACTTATCCTTCAGCAAAAAGTGACGTTCCGGCTTACTATTTGGATCTCCAAAGGTCCAAAGAAGACTATTCCTACTCAACAGAATCAAACAATGTTAGTTGCCTAGGTATGGTCAACAAACGGTGTCTTTGGCCTCGAGGTTTCGCTCTAGGCGGAAGTTCTATCATCAATTCGATGATACAGATCTACGGGAACAAAGGGGACTACGATTCGTGGGCAGCTGAAGGGAATTATGGCTGGAGCTACGAAGATGTCCTTCCGTACTTCAGAAAGTCGACAAGCTACCCTCGGGAAATAATTGAAGCCTACGGAACTAGGTACTTTGGAAGTGATGGACCAGTGAGGATTAGATCCTATAACTACTCGGAGTCAGCTATACCAGAGATGTTGATTCAAGCAGCTAAGGAGAGAGACATCCCGATTTTGGACATGTTCAACACCGAACGGTTCATAGGATTTGGCAGAGTTTATGGAACCATAGATAGCGGACGAAGAGTCAGTGGAGCGAAGGCTTATCTTTCTCCGGTAAAAGATAGGAAGAATCTCTTTGTGATGACTTCTACGAGAGCTGATCAGGTGTTGATCAACGAGTACCGAGCAACTGGAGTCCGTGTTACACTTAGAAACAACAGAACACTTCAATTGAAGGCTTCGAAGGAAGTTATTGTTTCTGCTGGGACTGTTGCGTCTCCTCAATTGCTGATGTTGTCCGGAATCGGACCCAAAAGTGAGCTCCAAGAATTGGGAATTGAGTGCTTAGCGGATCTACCAGTTGGAAAGAACCTTCAAGATCATTTAATGTGGGGAATCTATCTGGAATTCACTAACAAGACTCGGGTTGATAAGACTTTCGCCAAGTCGCTGGATGACGCTTATGAATATTTAGCTCACAATGACGGAACACTTGCTACCATTGAGAGGTCAGATGTTCACGGGTTTGTTAATCTGGAGAATCCTGAGGCGATTTATCCTGACATACAGTTGATTACGAGTTTATTCCCAAAAGGATCTACTGACAAGTTCAACACACTGCTGAAAAGTTACGATTTTACTGACGAGCTTAGAAGTTATTTTATTGATCTAGAATCAGGTGTCTCGCTGATTTACCGGTTGGGAAAAATCTCCAAGACCACTTAATTTGGCAAGGAATTGTCTTTGAATTTAAAAATCAGTCATATGGGAGTAAATCTCCAACACCCTCACAAGATAAAGCTTACGAGTTCTTACTTCACAACGATGGTATATTGACTACTTCAGGCGGAATAGACTTTGTCGGTTTTCTCAATATTGAAAACTCTAGTTTAAAATATCCTGATGTTGAATTTCACGTATTTTATTCATCTAAAGGCGGTGATGAGGTCGCGAAGGGACTTAAGGTCTCTCCTTTTTCCCCAGAATTGGTAAATATTCTTGCCAACTCATCGACTTCCGATATTTTTTTGGTAACTCCTATTTTGATAAAACCGAAAAGTTTTGGGGAAGTTAAATTAAAGAGTAGGTCATCTAGCGATCAGGTTAAAATTTTCCAAAATTATCTCACTGACAATCGAGATAAGGTAACTTTGTTAAAATCCTTGGAATTTATTAAGAGTCTTTTGGAAACCAAGACTTTCAAAGATCTTGGAGTTAAATTACGCGAGCTTGTAATACCTGGGTGTGAAAATTTTAAATTTGACAGCCCCGCATACTGGGAATGCAATCTTCGACACACCGGACATTCCTTTTATCATTCAGTTGGAACAGTTCGAATGGGACCTTCTGATAATCCAAAATCTGTTGTCGATTCAAACTTGAAAGTATTGGGAATCGATAGACTACGCGTAATTGACGCTTCAATTATGCCAAATGTTACTGCCGCCAACACTTATGGCCCTACGTTAATGATCGCCGAGAAAGGAGCAGATATTATCAAGAAATTTTGGCTCAATCATCATTGATACTTCCATCTGAGATCAATTCTAATTTAGTCTCTTAGTTTGATATTATCACTCTAACCGCTATTAATAATAAACTTTTTTATTTATAATTGCAGTAGTCATTGAAAAATTAATTAATATTTTGAAGTATTGAATATTTAAAATAAAATATTCTTTCAAAATAATTAGAGCTTTTTGTAAAATCAATTTCTGATGCTCAGTCAATTTTTTTTTTGCTTTCAAAATTGCATTAAATATCACAAAATTGGATAATTCGTTCGAACGATACTGTGGCTTGGTAACATTTAAAAATATTTTTTTTTTTTGTTGAATGATTAATTCACATTTTTGAACTCAACAGCTTAAAAGTACATAAAAGTCATATTTATTCAGGCAGAATTTAAAATTGATGAAGATAAGCAGTTGTGACTTTAATTTTATACAATGCTGGAAATATATTTTTATTTTTGATCAGAACATTTATATTTAATATCCCATACATTTCTTGTATTTGATAATAATATATCAACAATTTCAAAAGAACTGTATACTCAAAAAGATTACAATTTATTTACAAAAACTTATGAAGTTCAGGTAATCACCTAAAAATGTGAATTCTCAGTCAAGTAAACTCATTTACTATGGAAGGATGTTTAGCCGCAAATTGCACATCTCCAACCAGCGGACCAACACCAATAATATTCGCTCAGCTATTTCAGACCCTTTTGGCGGCCAAATGCAGTTTGTCAAAAATAGACGACTATCCTCCGGATCGGACATCCGAAATCTTGGAAAATCTTGAAGAGCCGTTTGATTTTATAATTGTTGGTGCAGGAACAGCTGGATCAGCTTTGGCATCGCGCTTATCTGAACAACCTAATTGGAAAGTGTTACTTATTGAAGCTGGGACATATCCTACTCCAACTAGTGATATTCCGGGTCTATTTATGGATCTTCAAAAAACTGCAGAAGCTTATTATTACCTGGAAGAGCCGCAGAATAATTTTTGCTTGGGGATGATCGACGGAAGAAGCAAGTGGGCAGGGGGTAGGGCTTTAGGTGGAGGTTCTTCTATCAATGGTATGGTTTATCTTTACGTAAATCCTACTGTGGAAAGTGCTACTTATTGAAGCTGGGACATATCCTACGCCAACTAGTGATGTTCCGGGTCTATTTATGGATCTTCAAAAAACTGCAGAAGCTTATTATTACCTGGAAGAGCCGCAGAATAATTTTTGCTTGGGGATGATCGAAGGAAGAAGCAATTGGGCAGGAGGTAGAGTTTTAGGTGGAAGTTCTTCTATTAATGGTATGATATATCTCTACGGAAATCCTAGTGATTACGACTCGTGGGCCGCGGAAGGCAATCCTGGGTGGAGCTACGAGGATGTTCTGCCTTATTTCAAGAAATCAAACAGCTATCCACGCGAAATTATCGAAAAATATGGCGACAAGTACTTAGGTACTGATGGACCTGTCACTGTACGATTAATGAACTACACAAATCACTTTCAAGAGCTGTTTTTAGAAGCAGTAGCGGAAAAGGGCATCCCAAAAATTGACATTTTCAACACTGATAAATTTATCGGATTCGGAAGATCACATATGACTGCAAATAATGGACGTCGTGTTAGTACGGCAAACACTTATCTATCTTCAGTGAAAAATAGAAAAAATCTCTTCGTGATGACTTCTGCTCGGGCTGATCTAGTTTTGATAAATAATAACCAAGCTACTGGAGTTCGTGTTACGTTACAAAATAACAAAATTATCGAGTTGAGGGCATCGAAAGAAGTTATCGTTTCTGCTGGAGTTATGGAATCTCCAAAACTACTGATGCTATCTGGTATCGGGCCTAAAGAACACCTGGAAGAATTTGGAATCAGGTGTCTCGCTGATTTACCGGTTGGAAAACACCTCCAGGACCACTTGAGTTGGCAGGGGATTGTCTTCGAATTCAAAAACCAATCCTCCACAAATAAATCTCTAACTTCCTCAGAAGATGAAGCGTACGATTTTTTACTTCACAGGAGAGGTAAACTGACTACTTCCGGCGGACTGCAATTCATGGGTCTTATTAATGTTGAAAACTCTTCTTCAAAGTATCCTGATATTCAATTTCACGCTTATCATTCACCTCAAGGCGATGATGAAGTCGCCAAAGGCCTCAAGGTCTATCCTTACTCACCGGAATTGATAAATAATCTTGTCAACTCATCGACGTCTGATATTGTTATGGTGAATCCTGTTTTGCTCAAACCAAAAAGCTTTGGGGAAGTTAAGCTAAGGAGTAGGTCACCTAGCGATCAGGTTAAAATTTTCCAAAATTATCTCGCTGACAATCGAGATAAGGTAACTTTGTTAAAATCCTTGGATTTTATTAAGAGTCTTTTGAAAACTAAGATTTTCAAGGATCTTGGAGTAAAATTACGCGAGACTGTAATACCCGGGTGTGACTTTCAATTTGACAGTCCTGAATATTGGGAATGCAATCTTCGACACACTGCGCATTCCTACTTTCATTCAGTTGGAACGACTCGGATGGGACCTTCTAACGATCCAAATTCTGTCGTAGATTCAAACTTGAAAGTTTTGGGAAGTGACAGACTTGGTGTAGTTGACGCTTCAATCATGCCAAATGTTCCTGCTGCCAATACTGATGCACCTACGTTAATGATCGCTGAGAAAGGAGCTGATATTATCAAAAATTTATGGCTCAATCATCATTGATACTTTCAATTGAGATCAATTTTAATTCAGTCTCTTAGTTTGATATTTGTACTCTCACAATTATTTCCAATAAAGTCTTTCAAAATATTTCCTGCTTTTTTAATTAGAATTGCAGTAATTATGGATGAAATCAATAAATATTTTAAAATCTGGTTTTTAAAATTGTATCTGACAAGTGTCGAATGTTTGACTTTTATACAACTAACTTTTAAAGTTTGCATTCGCTAAAATTAGCACACAATTTAATTACATTCGGTATTTGTTTGATTATTAACTGCTTTTTTCAACGATAAGATAAGATACGATTCGATACAATCGACATCTAAATTGTACAAAATTGATTATTGCCGTAAATTTAACAAATTATGCCTTGTAGGCAATTCCAGCCGTATCATTTATAATAGAAAATTTTATTGGAGAGATTTTACTATCAAGTGTCGATACACATGCATTTTTTTACGTCACGCACCGCTATTTAATAACAATATTATTATACTTCCGTGGAAGGGTACGATTGTTTGCATAAAACGCAAATAAAAGAAAAGTTATAAATTCTTTAGCTCATAATTCTTATGGAAATCGAAAGGTACGCTCGGCAGACCACACCGTAACGATAATTGGATCGGTATAAAAACAATAGTAAATAATATTTCGCTTTAGTTTTTCTAGGGCTGTAGACAAGTTATTAGATTAGTCGAGCATCAAAAGTGTATTCATAAGTGCTTTGTTTTCAGTGACTTTTACAATTTATAAAATTCGATAATAATGTCGTGGATACCCAAAAATTTGTCCGAGCTTTGTGCAGTGGATTCAAAACTGTCCACATGTCAGCCACCAGCAATGATGTTTCTTGCATTGATAACCAATCTTTTTGGGCAGTCTCGAGATGATTTTATTTTTAATCCCAGTTTTGGATACTCGCAAGAGTTTAGTGTGGATAATTTTGAAAGTTTAGTGGACGTAGTAACTCCAAATTACGGATTTTCAGACAATCAATTTGAATCTTCTAATTCAAATAGAAGAATTTGTGAAGGATGTGCCGAAGAAGTTGATTCGCGTTTGTGTTCAAATAATTTTCAAAGCTGGGAAAGGAATGGCTTCAATCGTGAATATAACTGCGTTAAAAAACGCGCTAAAATAAAATACCCGAAAATAAATGGATCTTTTAAAAAGTATGACTTTATTATTGTCGGAGCTGGATCCGCGGGCTGCGTTCTCGCAAATCGACTGTCTGAGATTTATAACTGGAAAGTATGAAAAATTTTTTTTGGATTTAATAAAATAGAATTTCAATTAATTTTTTTTTAATACCGTAAAAACTTGTGCGAAAGTAATAATTGCAACAAAAATTTTATTTACTGTAATTATATTTATGAGTTTAGAAAACAATGTCAGTGTCACTGTTTTTTAAGTTAAATTTATAACTTATAGATCTTACTGTTGGAAGCGGGAATTGAAGAACCGGAAGTTACTGATGTCCCAGCATTCGCGCCGATATTAGCTTCTACTAATATTGATTGGCAGTATCAAACACAACCGGATAAATTTTCTTGTCGGTCAAGAACAGGTCAAGTTTGTGCTTGGGCACGTGGCAAGGTAATTTATATTTTTAAATTTTTATAAAAAATAATTTTCAAGTGTAAAAATAAAAAATTTTATTTTCAAGGTAATGGGCGGATCGAGCTCCATAAATTACATGCTCTACGTACGAGGAAATCGTGGTGACTATGACGACTGGGCTAGTCTCGGAAATTACGGATGGGATTACGACAGCGTATTACCATATTTCTTAAAGTCTGAAAATAATGACGATCCTGAGGTAAGCATTGTTAAAAAAAAAAAAAAAAAAAAAAAAATTTCCAACCAAAAGATTTTTATTTCAAACTAAAAATTATTATTCTTTTCACTCTAGATTGTCAAAAAGAATCCAAAGTACCATGGAACAGGTGGATATCTAAACATCGAGAAATTTTCTTACCAGGATATAAATTCCCACATTCTGTACAACGCTTGGAAAGAACTGGGCTATCCTGAGGTCGATTCGAATGCTGAAAACCAATTGGGACTGATGGAACTCCAGACTACGAGCGACAACGGAATGCGAATGAGCACAAACGCGGCTTTCATCCGTCCGATTAGACAAAAACGGAAAAATTTGGTCATCGAAACTCAAGCTCACGTGATTAGAGTAGTAATAGATCCAAAAACAAGAGTCGCAATTGGTGTTGAATACTTGTCAACCAGAACTGGATTCACCAAAATGGCGTTTGCTTCCAAAGAAGTAATTCTATCAGCCGGGTCGTTGAATTCTCCCAAAATTCTGATGCTCTCCGGAGTCGGACCAGAGCAAGATTTAAAATACTTCGGAATTCCGGTCATCTATCACTCCTACGTGGGTTACAATCTCCAAGACCACGTGACCTTCGACGGCGTTGTATTTGAATTGAGCAACAAAACAAGTGTTTCAGCAGACTATGACAAGATGGAAAGAGACACAGAGTATTACAAGCACTCCAAAAGCGGCCCGTTGTCCACAATGGGCCCAATAATCATAAACAACTTCGTTCAAACGCGCTTCGAAGAATCCTTCACCAAACCCGACATTCAGTACAGCTTCGAACCGATAAACGTCGACGAGTTCTACAAAGATCCAATTCAATTCAGGGAAACAACTGCCTTTCCCATTTCTTACTACAACGGCATGATGGCCAAGCCAATTTTGCTGCCACCGAGGAGCCGTGGGCTTCTCAGGTTGAACTTCACCGAGCCTATTTGGGGAGACCCGGAAATTTATCCGAATTTCTTCACCGCCTATCCCGATTTAGACGCACTGATTGATGGGATAGAAACTTCATTGGAGCTGTTCAACACGCAGTCTTTCATTGAAAATGGCTGGCGACTAAGAGAAGAAACTCTGCCGGGTTGCAAAAATTTGCCCTTTGGGACGCGCCAGTACTGGGCTTGCGTGATCATGCAGTACACGGGAACCATTTTTCATCCTGTCGGCACGTGCAAAATGGGGCCGAAGAGTGACAGATCAGCAGTTGTTGACCCGCAATTACGGGTCTACGGAGTGGCTTCTTTGCGTGTTGTAGACGCTTCTATCATGCCTAAGATTGTCCGAGGGAACACTAATGCACCTGTTATAATGATAGCTGAAAAAGCCAGCGACATGATTAAGTCTCATTGGATACAAGATCCGTCTTAAACCGGTTCATCAACTTTATTTCTCACTTTTATTGCGAATTTTTATCGCTTACCAATTTAAGTTTTATTATTTTGGACTTTGAATTTTAAAATTTTCGATTGTCTAAAAATTAAATAAAAAAAAAAAATAGAAAAACAAAATAAAATTTCTAGTATAAAAATAAATGACGCAAAAAATGAAGATTAAAGTTCATTGATGGTTACGAATGGGCTTAATTAAAGTGCAATGATGAAATAGTTGCAACTCAAGACTGGCTATCTCACTTTCTACATGACCAATTCAATTAAATGTTATGTTACAGCTGGTTTATATTATTTTCCACTAAAATTACCCAATTTTTGTTGACTTTGCTGATTTTTTAATCCAGGTCTTGGGAGGCTCGAGTGTTCTGAATACGATGCTGTACATCCGCGGAAACAGGCGTGATTTTGACCAATGGGAGAGCTTCGGGAACACTGGATGGGGCTATGAGGACGTTTTGCCGTATTTTAAAAAGTCCGAGGATCAGCGAAACCCCTACTTGGCTCGGGACAAAAGACACCATAGTACGGGTATGTGTTTACATGTCGAAGTCATTATTCACGATTCGCGATTCATGATTATATTATTTATTCATAGCAATTTAATACCTGGTGTTTGTACATGTACTGTGTATACACACGGTAAAAGTTACTAATTTCGCAAGGGAAAAGTTTTGTTTGCATGATCGCAAGAACATACGTGTTTTGTTTATTGAATTTATTCACCGGGTTATATTTTTATTCTAAAAAGTCATGATTTGTTT
>JZSA01005996.1:0-32580 GCA_000956155.1 Cotesia vestalis
TTTTTTTTTTTTCATGGTCGGAATATTCGGGTTAAAAATTTCAAATGATAATATTAATGTACACAAACACGGAATTATTCGTTGGAAAGTAATTAAATTTAATTTAAGTATACAAAGGAGATCGTTACAAAATCTAAAAACATGGCATTAAGTACAACCATAACAAATAAGACAAATAAGATAAAAAAAGAAAAGCAATGAACGAGTTATGGTGTCAAGGTCAAGGAAATTACACGATTATGTTATACATGATTACCAATTTCCGGGGCTCGATATAACATACATAAATATTTGTGCTATAGCGTAAGTGTCGACAAACATCTCGATCGCAGGTGAGACCTGCTAACCGTCACGTACACCTCCATTAATAATAATAACTTAAATAATAAAAATGATTGAGAAAGTTCCCAAAAATTCCACTTATATTCCAATCAAATTTTTTCTAATTACTTTCTTATTATTTTGTATTAAAAATTTTTAATTTAATTTAATTTAATTTAATTAATCCGAGGAGATAATAATAACATTAATTAAGCGAATGATGTTTACACGCGATTAAGTCTCGTAAATAAGGAAGAAAATAAAATGAAAATGAACGTGATAATATTTACAATTAAAAACTTTTATAATTTATAATTAAAATATATAAGCTTATAAAGCAGTGCGTCTTGTCACGTTGGCAATGAAAGGTCTAAGTTTTAAGCGTAAAAGTAGAGAGGGAAGTTGTTTTCTCTGAGAACATTCACTCAGAGTCTTGGTATTGAGTTAAAGTCGGCTTTTACCAAAGTCAATCTCAACAGTCATGTTTAATGTTATGTTCGCTTATCTTAACACTATTTTTTACTAGTTTACGCGGTCGATATTGATCAATAATCAGCTGATCAATAAGTTGTTTTTTTGTCGCCGAGAAAACCCGGGAGTGACAGCACAAAAATTTGGGAAAAAGCCGCGCAAACAACTGACAGGTGAGTGAAATTTTTTGTTTGGTTTTTTTTTCCTTTTTATTTTTTTTTTTGGAGCGCAAAAGCTTTAAGTGCGACTTTAGATTACATTAACGGCATTAATTGCTCAAATGAAAGGACTTTGGTAAATAAATAAATAAAGCAAATTATATATAGAAGCGAGTAAAAAAAAGTAAATTGACCTACTTTCACTGTTTACCGTTGAATGTTTTGAATGGATTTCACAATTGGCAGTGCTAGCGCATCGCGGGCAAGGATAATTGTTTAATTAAAGTGTGTTTGTTTGTTGGTAAATATCGATCAATAGCATAGCGTAGAGAATCATTGAAAACTAAATCCAGTTCCCCTAACCGGAAACAGAAAATATTTAGGAATTTAGTGACTAAGAATGACAAGTAATTTACGTCACGAATTGCAACATACTAAAATATCTGGTGTGTTTACAGGCCGACAACCCATGGGTCCCGGCGATATATGATGAAATCAAAGCGCCCGGCAGGTGTATTCTGAGAAAATTAATCTGTAAATAAACTAGTGGGTAGGCTCATAATGGCTGTAATCGCAGCAAGTGTTGTGGGAGCGATAAAGGCAGCTGGGCTACTTTTGGTCGGTAAACTTAGTGTTTTGCCGGTGCTGATAGCCGCTTTGGCGTACTTTAATTACGACTTAATGGACCCGGAGAACCATCCCCAGGTGACGAAAAACCTGAGAGCCAAGTATGACTTCATAGTGGTTGGCGGGGGAAGCGCGGGGAGTGTCATAGCGAACAGGCTGACTGAGAATCCTAAGTGGAATGTCCTGCTTATTGAAGCTGGCGGACACGAGACAGAGATCACTGATGTTCCCATCCTCTCCCTCTATTTGCACAAGAGCAAAGTCGACTGGAAGTACAGGACCCAGCCCCAGTGGTCTGCTTGCCAGGCCATGGTGGATCAAAGGTGCTGCTGGACCAGGGGAAAGGTAATTTTTATTGAATTTTTTTCACAAGGCTTTCTAATTTCAGCTTGGCCGTGAATTTTGCACAAATAGAGGTTTTAATTCTGCGGTGACTAATAGAATTAATCGGCTATAAAATCACAAATTGTTTAAATGAATATTCATCAGCTGTAAAAGGATACTGCAGATGCAATTTAATGTTATTTTATTTAATTTTGGTAAACCACGTGGATTGATGCAAAGATAGAGAGTGAAAGCTTCAATTTGGCAGCCCATTACAAGATCCGTCTTAAACCGGTTCATCAACTTTATTTCTCACTTTTATTGCGAATTTTTATCGCTTACCAATTTAAGTTTTATTATTTTGGACTTTGAATTTTAAAATTTTCGATTGTCTAAAAATTAAATAAAAAAAAAAAATAGAAAAACAAAATAAAATTTCTAGTATAAAAATAAATGACGCAAAAAATGAAGATTAAAGTTCATTGATGGTTACGAATGGGCTTAATTAAAGTGCAATGATGAAATAGTTGCAACTCAAGACTGGCTATCTCACTTTCTACATGACCAATTCAATTAAATGTTATGTTACAGCTGGTTTATATTATTTTCCACTAAAATTACCCAATTTTTGTTGACTTTGCTGATTTTTTAATCCAGGTCTTGGGAGGCTCGAGTGTTCTGAATACGATGCTGTACATCCGCGGAAACAGGCGTGATTTTGACCAATGGGAGAGCTTCGGGAACACTGGATGGGGCTATGAGGACGTTTTGCCGTATTTTAAAAAGTCCGAGGATCAGCGAAACCCCTACTTGGCTCGGGACAAAAGACACCATAGTACGGGTATGTGTTTACATGTCGAAGTCATTATTCACGATTCGCGATTCATGATTATATTATTTATTCATAGCAATTTAATACCTGGTGTTTGTACATGTACTGTGTATACACACGGTAAAAGTTACTAATTTCGCAAGGGAAAAGTTTTGTTTGCATGATCGCAAGAACATACGTGTTTTGTTTATTGAATTTATTCACCGGGTTATATTTTTATTCTAAAAAGTCATGATTTGTTTGAAGTACCAGACCTCCGTGTCAAATACCTCCGCGTATTGTCTAGCGATGATTGGCGATAAATGCAATTGGCCACGCGGAAAAGTTCTAGGAGGAAGCAGTGTCCTCAATGCGATGGTTTATGTTCGCGGAAATCGGTAAATTTTTTTTTTAGAATTTATTTTCAATAATAATTCACTAGAAATGATAAACTTTCCATGGCAACTTAATAATCAGCACTAAAGTCACTGTATCTCCGAAAATATTGAAGATAGCCCCATAACACAAAAACGTTTTTTGTAGGAAATTCTTTAAGCTACAATTTTGATCTCTTATAATTTTTCAATAAAACTAATATTTTAGGAGTTATAACCATTTTTAGACTGACTAGATAATGATCCGTTATTTCCTTAAATAATTTTCTTTTTTTTTAAACAATAATAAAATTATTTTAGACACGACTATGACAGCTGGGAAGCCCAAGGAAACAAAGGTTGGAGCTACGACGACGTCCTTCCTTACTTCATAAAATCAGAAGACAATCGTAATCCATATCTAGCAAAAACACCTTACCAAGGCACAGGCGGTCTGCTGACAGTCCAAGAACCAGCTTGGAGAACCCCATTGTCAATAGCATTCATCCAAGCGGGCCAGGAAATGGGTTACACTTTCCGCGACATAAACGGCGCGAACCAAACAGGATTCATGCTAACCCAAGCAACAATAAGGCGCGGAAGCAGATGTTCAACCGCGAAAGCGTTCTTGCGACCAGTCAAGAATCGCAAGAATTTGCACATCGCGATGCACGCTCAGGTTCTCAAGCTATTGTTCAACAAAGACAAGCGAGCCACTGGTGTCGAATTTCTGCGAGACGGAAGGAAGCAATTCGCACATGTACGTCGCGAAGTTATTCTTTCAGCAGGCGCCATAGGTTCTCCTCAGCTGTTGATGCTGTCAGGAATAGGACCGAAAGAGCACCTGGATGATCTGGGAGTTCCCATTCTGTCTGATCTCCGAGTTGGAGATAATTTGCAGGACCACGTTGGCCTAGGCGGGCTGACATTTTTGATCGACGAGCCGATAACTTTCAAAAAGTCACGCTTTCAGTCTTTTTCCGTCGCGATGGAGTACATTTTGAATGAACGCGGACCAATGAGCAATCCAGGGATCGAGGCCGTTGCCTTCGTCAATTCAAAGTTCGCTGATCGGTCCATCGACTGGCCAGACGTTCAATTTCACTTCGGGCCAAGTTCAACCAGCTCTGACGACGGAGATTACATCAGGAAAGCCTGCAACTTGAGAGATCGCGTATACAATGTCATGTACAAGCCGCTGGAGAAAGCCGAAGCCTGGACGATTCTTCCCTTGTTGCTCAGGCCCAAAAGCACTGGCTGGATTCGACTCAAGAGCAGGAACCCATTCGTCCATCCTGACATCAATCCCAATTATTTTGCACACAAAGAAGATATTGATGTTCTGGTTGACGCTATCAGAATCGCTATGGAAGTCTCCAACACTACAGCTTTCCAGAGGTTTGGATCACGGCCTCTTACTATTCCGATGCCCGGGTGTCAACATTTTGAATTTGACACCTATGAGTACTGGGAGTGTGCGATAAGACACTTCACTTTTACGATTTATCATCCAGCGGGCACCTGCAAAATGGGACCTAAAAGTGACCCTACTGCTGTTGTTGATTCTAGATTGAGGGTTTATGGAGTTAGAGGGCTCAGAGTCGCGGATGCTTCTATTATGCCCACGATTGTCAGTGGAAATCCTAATGCTCCTATTATTATGATCGGAGAAAAGGTCAGCGACATGATCAAAGAAGACTGGAGAGTTGGGAAGAATTATCGGTCACGTGGAAGATGATTAATAGGAAGAGAAATTATTTTTTTGACAACCAGCTCTGACGACGGAGATTACATCAGGAAAGCCTGCAACTTGAGAGATCGCGTATACAATGTCATGTACAAGCCGCTGGAGAAAGCCGAAGCCTGGACGATTCTTCCCTTGTTGCTCAGGCCCAAAAGCACTGGCTGGATTCGACTCAAGAGCAGGAACCCATTCGTCCATCCTGACATCAATCCAAATTATTTTGCACACAAAGAAGATATTGATGTTCTGGTTGACGCTATCAGAATCGCTATGGAAGTCTCCAACACTACAGCTTTCCAGAGGTTTGGATCCCGGCCTCTCACTATTCCGATGCCCGGGTGTCAACATTTTGAATTTGACACCTATGAGTACTGGGAGTGTGCGATAAGACACTTCACTTTTACGATTTATCATCCAGCGGGCACCTGCAAAATGGGACCTAAAAGTGACCCTACTGCTGTTGTTGATTCTAGATTGAGGGTTTATGGAGTTAGAGGGCTCAGAGTCGCGGATGCTTCTATTATGCCCACGATTGTCAGTGGAAATCCTAATGCTCCTATTATTATGATCGGAGAAAAGGTCAGCGACATGATCAAAGAAGACTGGAGAGTTGGGAAGAATTATCGGTCGCGTGGAAGATGATTAATAGGAAGAGAAATTATTTTTTTGATGCAAAAAAATACTTAGAAAATTTTTTAGACTTGTAAAAAAATTTTTTAGGTCAAATTAATTTTTTTTCTGTTTGTAATTTTTGGTTACTTGTGCAAAAAAATTTTCTTTAAGATAAATTTGATTCTTAAATTTATATTTTGGCATTTTTAAGGAGAAAAAATTTTTTTAACAAGTTCAATTATGCAAAAAAAATTTTTATTAAAAAATTGAAATGTTTTTTTTGATTAAATGCTTATATAAAGTTACATTAACTTAAAAATATAAATTTAAGAATGAAATTGATACTTTGAAGGAGATTTAATTTTTTTTTTGCACGGGCATGATATTTTCACTGTAAGATATTATCATTAACTATAATATTTATTTGGTTGCATAACCTATGTATAATATATAGCTGTTAATTGTCGTTACCAAATAATCGGTATGCGGTGTACAGTTGCGTAAGAGTATGCGTGTAATATAAGTATTGATTTATGTCATAAATCATAAAAAATGATAAATATGTTCTCTGAGAAGTAGAGATATATGTGTAATTCTTGAAGAAAGTCAAGTTATTTATAAATATATAAATGTTTTAACACTATAATCAGATGTTTTCATTTTTTTCTCCTCACATTGTGTTTGTTTGTACGAAATTATAATTAATTATACGAATTAAAGTATAATTAATCATTGTAAGTGAATCAAAGTGATTTTTGAAGCCACGAAAGCGTTTAGAAAGTTCAATTTTAGATGTTAATTAAGAATATCCAAACTGACCAATAGTTAAATCTTTAATATTAGAAAGTAATGGTTATAGATTTTATTTTGTACTAAAAATCTTGTTTATGGTATCTATTCAACTGTAAGTTAATTACTTTTGAAGAAAATAATTAAAAATTAATTGAGTAAGAGACAATTTGGAGAAATGAGGTAGATTTTTTTATTTTTTAAAATCTGCTAATTTTTTTCACTTAGCTCTTTTTTTTCTAAAAAATCAAGTACGTTCGGAAATTGGAGCTTGATTGATAAGCTTTCAGATGCATTCTACAGAAATTAAATAAATTAGCCCCTTCAAAAATTATTTAAAAAAGAATTAAGAATTTGATTGCATTTATATGAAAATTATTTAAAATTTTATAAAGTGAGGGGGAAAAAAAAATTTATAGTTAAAAAAAATAAATAGATGTGAAAATTAAAGCTTATTTAATAAGCTTTCAGTTAAAATTTCCAGAAATTTGATAAGTCATTCCGTTTTTTAGTTATTTTAAAAAAATCCATCAAAAGTCTAATTTTTTAATTTCGATGAAAACTGCCGAAAATTTGCATTAAATAGATAAAAAAAAAAATAGTAATTTTCCGACTTCGAAAAAACGACGCTATAGAATTGAAGCTTACTTAATAATCTTTCAGATGCACTTTTCAAAAATTCAATAAACCATAGTGTTAAAAAAAAATTTTAAACTGTGGTAATTTTTAAACTATATAACCAATTTGTCTTGTCTTAAACCTCAAAAATTTTTCCTAAAACACCTACGTTTAATCCCCGTAAAAAACTGTAAACTCTAATCCCAAAACATTAGAAAGTAGCACTAGCAATAGACTTTATTTCGTACTAAAAATGTAAATCCAATTTATGATATTTATAAACCGATCCACTACACCTAATTTTCATGATTTCTCAGTGAAAGTTAATTCACCGTGCATGTGTTTTAAGTTATAAGCTTCGCCAATGTTCCTTCCTTCCTTCCGAGGATCTAAATTGTTTTCTTGGGTAATGAGGAAGTAAACATCGTATGGGCGCGTTACAACTTAATAATCCGAGATAATATTGATATAAACGAATGAACGAATCCACGGAGAAGGGTATCGTGGGAAATAAGCCAGCTTTCTTCAATTAATCTATCCTCTAATGCGATATTATATGCAAGGCATGCTTTAGACCGAGATAATAATTCATCTTTATCAATTTCGATATTTTAATCGTTCTTCAGGCTAAAAGCAGATCCACAGAACTGATAGCGCCTGTGATCGTGATAAGTTTTTAACTATCAACTGTTAACTACTGACTATGAGCACAAGGTTGAAGTCAGTGGTATGGAGTGGAAGGCAAGTGTTACCACATAATCGGGATCGGCAAGGTACAAGGATAGAAAGAGAGTGGTAGCAAACGCCATCATCATCATCATCATCATCATGCTCGAATCAGTACGGTATTGGCTAGTTGGTAGTTGTTATGTGTTATGTGCTGCAGAAAGAGACCACTTTCACTGACAAAGTTAAGAGTAAAGAGCCTTTGGAGAAGGACGCAATCAGCTCCACCACGCAACGGCCAAATGTTGCCCAGGTAGGGGTTATTATTGTTGCTTTTGAGAACCACGACCAAAGGCATATACCCTTTAGACGTTACGAGGATTACTAGACAACTTTTTCACCTTCTCTCATATGTGCCAGCGACATTCAGCGAGAGCTAGTGATTTTTTTTTAGTGGTGCTTTTTAATTATTACTTTTCAATCAATTGTGATTTCAATCAATTTTGACTAGTCATTGGTGGCATTTGAAATTTTTTGTGAATTGTGATAGCTTTTATTTACCGACGTTGATGATTTTGTTTGGGTTATTTAAAAACAGAAATTTTTTGTGTAAGTTATTTAAATTTAAATGTTTAACAAAAAAAATTCATATATTGAAAAAGAAATTATTGAACTACCAATTGCGTAATTTTAGAAACTTTACTTGAGTAATTATTAATGGGATACTTTTTTCATGCAGGTGCTAAGTTGTTAGCTGACGTGACAATGAGCGAATATTTATAAATGGATTGTTGGAAATGTAAGAGGTAATTAACAACACGTTTATTATTAATTGTTATTGGTATTAGAATTGGTGATTATCGTTAACGTGAATAGAAAATTATTAATTGCAATTATGGTAATAAGAATGGATGGAAAATTGTGCTGGCTAAACGGATGAAAGCAAACGATCTAATGAGCCAACATAGGAAATGTTAAGGATGACTTCCGCATTAGTTGGGCTTGCGTGTTGTAAGGATCCGAGTTGTTTTTTTTTTTTTTTTTTTTCGCACGATCTTATGGAGTTTCCATTAAAGCTAATACTACTACGACTTATCGGCTTATATGGTTGAATGTTTGAGGAACTATATTTGTGTTTATTTACTTTTTATAACTTTTTTATAAGAAAGTTATTATAGTTCCAGTACAATCGATTTCCGTTTTTCCGCTATGTCTAGACAACTTCTATTTTTATTCATTATGTAATTATAATATAAATTAATTGCAATTATTTTTTTTTTTTCAATTTTTAATAGAAAATTTTTAAATTTGAATAAGTTTTGTGACATTTTTGGAAATATTATAGAATTGTAAAAAATGGCTTTTGTTTTGAAAATTTTGATTTTAAAGAAAAATTTTTGAAACAAAAAATTGTAGATAAATTAATTTTAAACAATTTTGGTCAAATTAATTTAAAATAAACAATTTTCCAACTATTAAAAAACTTTAATTAACAGTTAATAAATCTTATTTAATAAATGATTTATTAACTGTTGATAAAAATTTATTCAAATATCTGACGTTTAAAAATCATTTAATAACTATTATTAAAGTTCATTAAATATCAACAAATCAATCATAATAAAAACAAAAACAAAAATAAGAAATTTGAAATCTAAAGGGAAATTAAATACATAATACAGTAATTATTGAGTTGTAACGCGAGTTATTCAACAGTTTAATTGATCGATATCGATGATATTTAAAAATAAATAATTAATCGGAAGTAGTACTAATGACATTACTTGTTAAGATAGAGTATGATCGATTGAGAAATCATAACGTAACCGTGACTTTCGTACAAAAAATGGTAGGGGAATTTAGTTTATAGAGGATAGGTGTGCGACACACCGAAACACTTTCTCCTTTTCCCCGTTATGAGATCACCGTCTACTTTTTCTGAACGAACAGGGAGCACATCCTGTTTTAATAACAAACATCCATTTTGATCTCCTTAGCTCGATCTCTTCCTTCCGTAATAATATAACAACATTAAGGTTAAACGACCTGTTACCTAACAACAACAAAAAAAACAAATAACACTAAAAAAAATTTTTTTCAATAAATTTCCATGTAATTTTCCAGATCGTGACATAAAATGCGTCCATCTTCAACCCATACCTGGTCTGTGATGAAAAAGCTGCGCCAAAAATCACTCTAAAATGGTTCTAAGCGCCCTAATAATAGCCTCAACCCTAAAAAGCGCCCTGGGCTTGATGGGAACCGGTTTCTGGTTGGTCCCTTTGGTAATAATCGGCCTCTCCTACTATCGGTACGACCAGCTGGACCCAGAGAACCGGATCATCGACCGGCACCCTCTGGATCCTCAATACGACTTTATAATAATCGGTGGAGGATCTGCAGGAGCTGTGGTAGCAAGTCGGCTGACTGAAATCCCAGATTGGAAGGTTCTCCTTCTAGAAGCCGGACCCGACGAGAACGAAATCACAGACGTCCCGTCCCTAGCAGCGTATCTCCAACTAAGTAAGCTGGACTGGAAGTACAAAACCGAACCCAGCGGGACTTCTTGCATGGCCATGAAAAACGGGCGATGCAACTGGCCGAGGGGCAAAGTAATGGGCGGATCTTCAACCTTGAACTACATGCTCTACGTCAGAGGGAACAGGTTTGACTACGACCACTGGGAGGCTTTGGGAAACCCTGGATGGGGCTACGAGCAAGCGCTCTACTACTTCAAGAAGTCTGAAGACAATCGCAATCCTTATTTGAGAAATAGTCCTTATCACGGAACAGGCGGTTACTTGACGGTTCAAGAGTCTCCTTGGAGAACACCACTGGTCGTCGCTTTTGTCCAGGCTGGGACAGAACTCGGCTATGAAAATCGGGACATTAATGGAGAGTATCAAACAGGATTCATGATTGCTCAAGGAACGATAAGACGCGGCAGTAGATGCTCAACCTCCAAGGCCTTCCTTCGGCCGGTTAGATTAAGAAAGAATTTGCACGTCGCGATGAACACCCACGTCACTAGAATACTGATAGATCCTTTGAGTTCGCGGGCCGTGGGAGTAGAATTCTATCGCGATGGCAAGAAGCAAGTTATCAGAGCTAGAAAAGAGGTCATTTTATCAGCCGGAGCAATTAATTCTCCACAATTGTTGATGCTTTCTGGCGTGGGACATAGGTACCATTTGCAAGAAATGGGAATTCCGGTCTTGAAGGATTTGCCAGTTGGAGATAATCTCCAGGATCATGTAGGAATGGCGGGACTTACTTTCCTGGTGGACAAGCCGGTGTCTATCGTCCAGGACCGGTTCCAACCCGCGCAAATCACTACTAATTATGTGATCAATGGAAGAGGTCCTATGACCACTTTGGGGGGCGTTGAAGGCTATGCTTTTATCAATACTAAGTATGCCAATGAAACGGGGCTGTATCCTGATATTCAGCTGCACATGGCGCCCGCTTCACTCAGCTCTGACGCAGGAGTTCAGGTCAGGAAGGTCCTGAGTCTCACTGATGAGGTTTACGACACGGTTTTCAGGCCAATTACTAATAAGGACGCCTGGACGCTAATGCCGCTGCTTTTAAGGCCTAAATCCAGAGGGACTGTCAGGCTGAGAAACAGCAATCCTTTTGCTAGTCCGCTGATTAATTCTAATTACTTCGCGGAGCCTGAGGACATGGCAAGGTTAGTAGAGGGCGCGAAACTCGCGGTTAGGATCAGCGAGGCCAAGGTTTTTAAGCAGTTCGGATCCAGGATTCACAGGATCAAGATTCCTGGGTGCAGGCAGTTCAAGTTTGCAAGCGATCAGTACTGGGAGTGTCATATCAGGCATATTACTATGACTATTTATCATCCGGTTGGGACGGCCAAGATGGGCCCGGCTGATGATCCCGGGGCTGTTGTCGATCCTAGGTTGAGGGTTCATGGGATTGATAACTTGAGAGTTATCGATGCCTCGATTATGCCGACTATCAGCAGTGGGAATACTAATGCGCCGGTTATTATGATTGCGGAAAAAGGATCTGATATGATTAAGAATGACTGGCTTGCTACCCAAAGATAATTTTGTGTTTTTTAGACACTGGAATTTGGAGATACTTAATTTTTGAATTTTATTTTATAGATAAATTATTTCTTAGAAAATTTCACAAATTTTTTGTTTTTAAAATTCTAAAATGATCAAATGTCTCGTTATTTCAGTATTGTGTATTATTGTGGATTTGTCTGTGATTAAATCCTATTTTTAGTGTAATTGCTAGTTTTGTAGGTGATAAATTTTTTTTTACAAGTTTTGTTGAGGAACTTATGGGGATTGAAAAGACTTTTGTCGAGTTCGAGCTCCTCAAACGACAAATCAAAAGTGTAAATTATTATTGTAAGTTAGTTTTTAAAAGTTTTTGTAATGTAAAAAGAAATTTATAAGTATTTGATTTGTAGATCAATAAAAATATATAAAGTATACTGTAAGAAAGTGCCATAAAATGGTGATGGATTACATTTACGACAAGGAAGTTGTAAATATAAGTTTTTAAAAATTAGATTTTGTTATAGGATATAAGTTTAAGTTGTGATTATGCCAAAGTCGGTGAAATTGTCTATTTTTTTTAATTTAATGCGCTTTTTATTAGAACTTTGTTCAAAATTAACTGCAAGATGTTTTATTTTTTTTTTAATTAAATAAAAAAAATTATTTTATTTCATTATGGAAATTTTTTAATTTTTACTTTTGATTTTTGTAAAACGATTGATAAAATATTCGCGAAAAAAAAATTTGGGCATAATTATCGTTTAATTTTTAATCTTGCAATATTTTATATAAAAAATCAGGAACTGATTAAGACTATTTATTAATAAAAAATCTAGCATTTAATAATATAAGAGTCTATGAAAAATCTGATAAAATAATTAAGTAAAAATTACCATAATTTCTCTAATAAATATTAATATTTAAAATTAATAAGTATTGTAAAGTAAGTTTGTGAAAATATTTACAGACTAGACATTTTAATCTTCGACAAAAAAACTCCAAGATCTGGATCTTACCTGCAAAAAAAAAAAATAATTATTAATAAATAAGTAAAATAAAGTGTAATCACAATAATTAACAAGTTATTTAACTCTCGAGAAAATTACCAACAAATATTTGCAGCGTTTAATTGAGAAGTTTTCCTGAATGAATGAAAAAAGCAATAAACCGCACTGCGTAATATAATACTGCTCTATGTAATTAATAAATAAAATGAATAGTGTAATTGTGGTATGTAATAATAGTTATTACTATTTTCTCAGCAGATCGGTTATATTATTATGTTATATGTTAATAATAATTAAATCCGTATAATAAGAAGGTAGGGATGGCTTGTTTGGATAACAGCTTGAATATTCAAGCAATGTTACGTATACGCGAGCGGTATGAGAAAGTGTACACATTTCTTTCTCCCGCTTTGGTGAATCTGAAAGAGGCCCAATACCGATCTCTGTGTCACACTTTTGATAGTTGTCTTTTAGTTTCTATCTGCAATAGTCTAAACGCAGCCTCCGTACCGAGCAAACTCAAATTTAGATTTTTATTTTTATAGTTTTATTTACTATTAACATAACAAGTCCGAACAATTCAAAACACATTACTTAATTATTTACATAATCGGTGAGTACAAAAACTAAAAGTCGAAAGTGAAAGTATGTTAGATAATTTATCTTGTAGAATTTAATTTTATAAAGATAAAATAAAATTTAAGAAAAAAATTACTTGATTTGAGAAAAATATTATTTTTGGATTTTTACTTGTGATTTGAAGGGTTTAGTTTGAATTTATTGAACAAATTGTCAGGATTTTAATGGGTACAATAATTGGGACATCCTTGTCAGGAATTGGGACATTTGTCGTAAAAGAAGTATATTGGATCATAAAATTTTATTAGTCTTATTAAAATATTTTACTTTTTCTTAAAATAAAAAAAAATAATTATTAGTTTTTAAATAAAAAAGAAATTCGCGGATTAAATCAATAAAATTAAACTCGAGGATAAAAAACAGAATTATTTCTTGACAATGTTAAAAAAATCCTGATAAAAAATTATTTGATTAAATTAAAAAAAAATTTAATTTGTTTAATTTATATATTCTAAATTTTAATCATCATTAAAAATAATTACACTTGTTATTTTCAAGCATAAATTTAAAAACATTTATACAAATATTTTTCTGATAAAATAATCGATTTTCACTGAAATAGAATTACTATATTTTTATCTTTTATTTATTATTCTTCCAATTCTTCCGTAGAAACCGTAATCAGCATCGACACGCAACGAAGGAAAAAGAATATTATCAGATCATGACAACACGTGTATGATTGCTGGGTCATGTCTATAGAAAAATTCCTTTTTATTACCATTTATTTGAGGGTTTATTTTTAGAGATACCCTGACGTCAAAGGGGAAAAAAAGCGCTTCATTAAAAATTAATTGGTCCAATTAAGTCTGGGCCGTAAATTACTAAAATCAATAAAATAAAAAATTACAAAAATGAATATCAAAGTCATAAAGACACTCACAATTTTACTGCTCGCAGTAATTAAATCCGCGAACAGTAAAAGCTTGCTCGAGCTGATGATGAGCTACGGATTGCAGAAAAGCTTCGACATTATCACAACACCTTTGCCGACTGTCGAGCAGTACGATTTTATAATAATAGGCGCGGGTTCAGGAGGATCTACTCTGGCAAATCGGCTGTCAGAGAACCGCAAGTGGAAGGTTCTGCTGCTGGAAGCCGGAAAACCGGAGGGGATTCTCAATCAAATTCCAATACTCGTGAGCAATTTTCAGCAGACGGATTATAATTGGGGATATCGAGTTGAGCCGCAGAAGAATGCTTGCTTGGGTATGAAGGATCGTCGATGTACTTGGCCGAGGGGTAAATCCCTCGGTGGCACCAGTACACTGAATTACATGATTCATACAAGAGGTAATAGAGTTGATTACGACACTTGGAAGGCTTCTGGTAATAATGGATGGTCCTATGATGATGTACTGCCTTATTTTATCAAAAGCGAACGATTTAAGGTTCCAGGTAATACTTTTTTATCTTTTAACCATACCAATACATTTTTTTTTTAAATTAAATTTAGTAAAAATTTGATAATTGTTGAGATGTGGAACTTCTCTGTTTTTGTATCAATTTTTTAATTTTATGATTATAATTTGGAAGAATTTTTTTAATGCTATTTAAAATTTATGAATTAATGAATTAAAAAAAAATTTTACATTTTTGTAAAAAAATAATTTTTAACAAAAAAATGTAATAAAAGTCAAAGAAAAAAAAAAAGACAAATGGCTATTTTTAAATTTTAAAACTGAGAAAAAAACATAAATATATGATTTTGTAAATTTTTGATAAATAATTCTTAAATCCGCCACAAAGAATAAAATTAAAAAAAATCATTAATTTTGATATTAAAAAATTCCCAAATATTTAAAAATATTCTAAACAAAAAATTTTTATTTCAGAACCATACAACGCATCTTATCACGGCAAAGATGGTTATTTATGTGTAGAACACATTCCCTACCACATGCCGCTGTCAACAGAGTTCTTAAAAGCCGGGAAAAAATTAGGCTGGGAAATAATAGACTACAACGGCCCGGAGCAAATAGGATTTTCGTATCTCCAAGTAAACATGGATCGCGGAGCGCGTTGTAGTGCTTCCCGGGCTTACTTGAAAGTTCGCAGACCAAATTTAGAGATCGTAACTCTCGCACGAGTAACTAAAATCCTAATAGACTCCGACAGACGAGCTTACGGAGTGGAGTACATAAAAGACGGCAAGACCAGACAAATTAGCGCCACCAAGGAAGTGATATCCTCAGCAGGGACTATCGACTCAGCGAAGCTGCTGATGCTCTCAGGAATAGGTCCCAGAGATCACTTGGAAGAGATGGGAATCCCCGTGATAAAAGACGCCATGGTCGGATATAACTTGCTGGAGCACGTGGGTTTTTTGGGACTGACTTTCCTGGTGAATGCCAGTGTCACTCTGCTAGAGAAGACAATTATCAAGCCGCAGAACGCTTTGCAGTACATGATTGACCGGAGTGGTCCGCTCTCGATTCCCGGAGGAGCTGAGGCGATAGCTTTTATCCGCACAAAGTACGCTCAGGACTCGCGACCGGATTTGGAGCTGCTGTTTGTCTCTGGCTCGATTCACTCCGACAATGGAGTCGCGGTCAGAAAAGGCCACGGCATCACTGACGAGTTGTACAACGCGGTGTTCAAACCTATTGAGAACCGTGACGCTTGGTCCATCTGGCCCATCATGCAGCAGCCACGCAGTGTTGGAAGAATTACACTTCGCTCTAAGAATCCTTTTGATGATCCGATCATTCAGCCGAATTTTTTCACCCACCCCGCGGATATTGAGATTATTCTCGAGGGCGTAAAGCATGCGATTAAAATTGCAGCTACTGATGAATTTCAGAAGTACAACAGTCGCTTACACACCATTAAAATTCCCGGCTGCAGAGAGTTTGATTTTGCGAGTGACGATTATTTCCGCTGCGCTATCAGGCACCTGCCTTCGATGATGAATCACGAAGTCGGTACTGTCAAAATGGGCCCTCCTGGAGATCCAACTGCTGTTGTCGATTCTCAGTTGAGAGTTTATGGGGTTAAAGGCTTGAGGGTTGTCGACGCTTCGATTATGCCTACTATGCCCGTTGGACATGTCAACGCTGGGATTTTTATGATTGGAGAAAAGGCAGCTGATATGATCAAACAAATGTGGAATTAATGGATCCATTTTTTTGTTGCTCAATAAATTAAATTTAATATTTTAAAGCTTCGATAAGATATAGATTATCTTTGTAATAAATATTGAATTATAATTTTTTATTTATTTTTTGTATTGATATGTTGAAATTATGTAAATAAATATATATAAATTGATGAGTTAATAATGTTCATTTTTACTCCGCTAAAATAAAAGAAATAGAAGTAAAAATTCACCTCCAATTTTTTAGAGTAAATTCAGAGCGACGGATTATTATTAATAAAGTTGTTTATATCATTCTGATAAAGATAAAAAGTGTTAGATAAAATCTATGAGGTATATTTAAATATTAAACAAACAGGATGGACTACGTAATTCTATTTCCATCCTTGGGTAAGTGGAATAGAACAAAAAAAAAAAATAAAGTCAAGTAATTAAGTAAATATAGCTACGTCAATAGTATGCGTAGCGATAAAAACTCTACCAATTGATAAGTATGAATCATACACTCGGAATTTACTATCCCGGCATTCGTATAGACGATCTATAGTATAGTACTAATATTTATGTCACCTGATGGCCCTTGTCAAACACTTTGAATAATACATTACCTCCATTATTAGATTAAAAAATAATACTTCCGTCAACTGGAATATTTTTCACTAAAAAACACCTTTCAGCAGAACCAAGGCTAGATTAATTAGCGAAAAATTTTGAAGTAAATAAATAAACCGGTTATATTTGTTGGTAAAAATCTCCGGATGGAAAAAATTCTCTTGATAGCAAATAAATACCTAGAATAAAAAAAAAACATTAAATAACAGGATAGATAATTTATAAAAAAAAAAAAAAAAAAAAAAAAAAAAATACAAAATATATAAATAAATTACCTGAGACGACGAGAGCTTCGTTTGGACCGCAAGTGTGGACGTTACCCATGGCTTGTCTATTAAATAAATCCTAGTAAACTTTTAGAAACTTTAATATAATAATAATTTAAGTATTTATTTAAATAGAGGCACAGTTATTTAAATAAAACACGCACTTTGTACACTTGGCGATATTTTTACAATAATATTTGATTTTAATAGATAGTAACTAGCCCCAGTGACACTGAGAGCTAACCACCAACGCGATGAGATAATATGACTCTTTTTTTTATTTTACTTTTGTTGCGTTGACACAACACTTGTGAGAGTACTAGTACTAACACACTTGCACTTAGTTACGCGCTCAGTATATGTTTTACGAGTACGAGGAAACGCGCTAGTCATTACGGTCATTAGCTGCCAGTTCTAACTCACACTCACATATAAAACACTTCACTTCCGTGTATTGGTGCACTTTAAATCCAACATGGCGTTCGCGGCGCCCGTTCGCGCTCTCTGCTGCTCGTTAAGCTGACTACTCATTGTAATCTCGTTTGAAACTGTATCTCAAGATGGCGCTGAGGTGAAATGCTAGTCGGAAATTAATTGTCGTGTGATTTATTCGAGCAAATTTTGTCGGAATGACAGAAAGTAAGTACTATTAAATTTATTAATTAATTTTAATTTAATTTTCATGATATTTAATTAAATTCTGATGGTAAAATTAATTAATAAGAACTTTTTAAAAGCTTCAACATTTTTATAACAATTGATGACTTGCAATTTAAGCATTAGAGCCAATGAAACTAAATTTTAACATTTTATTTTGATTTATATTAATTAAAATTGACAGAAATTTAATTATTTTTATGCTTTTTTAATATTTATAAATTTAAAGAAATTAAAAAATAAATTTTTCGGAAGAAATTCATTTCTTTAATAAAAAATTTTGTATTAAAAAAAATTCGAATCTGGCGCATGCGCAGTAACAATTCCCGCCAAAACGCCGGGAGCTAGGAAAGTTGCGCAGTCATCAAGGGAGTGGTTCGGCCATCTTGTAACTGCGTAGTTACAGGCATAAGCTTGCTCGGAGCGGTCGGCGTTGACGGATCAGCGCAAATTCAAGTCACAAGCCAGTTGTATGTCTTCAATTAGACTCTAAATTATTAAAATTCTTAAATAAAATAATTAGCCGATGAATTTAGCAACAATTTTTTAATAATAATAATAAATTAGCGGAACAATGAGAAAGTAAGTATTGTCAGGGGCTAAAAATTGATAAATATATAAAATACTGAGTTGAAAAAAAATTATTAAAAAAAAATTGAACAAATAATTAATTTTAGTAACTTAGAATTTTTATTTTTTTATAAAACAGCAATTAATTACATGAATTTTATTTTTTCGAATTAATTATTGATAAAAAATAAAAAAAAAATATATTTTATGTATTCCTAGAATTTGAAGGAAAATTGGGTACAGCGCATGCGCAGTAGCAGCCCCGCCAAAACACCGAAGGAAGTTTCGAGAGTTGCGCAGTAAACGAGTGAGTGGGTCGGCCATCTTACACCTGCGTAGTTCCAGACTCAAGCTCGCTCAGACCGGCCAGCATTGACGGATCAAAACAAACACAAGTCAGTTTTAAGTGACAAACTTGGCTCCAAATTGCAAAAAGCCTTAAATAAAATAATTACCCGGTTAATTAAGTGACTAATCACTTGTGGTGACAATGAGCCGACGCAAGCGAGCGAAAGTGAGTATTGTCAGTGATTAAAAACTGGTAAATTACTAAAAATACTGAGTTGTTTACATCAATGTGATTTGTTTATTAGGTTGAATACAGAGAGATGGAGGAAAAATACAACCAAGTTGAAGATGAAAATGCATCAGATACTTCTGATAAGTCCAAGACGGGAATGGGGACACCGGAGAAGAAGAGCTTCAACGAGGCTCCAAAAGTTGCTGAGCCGGTTCCAGCTCCAGCTGCTGCTCCGGTCCAACCTGCTCCGAAAGTCGATGTCAAGGATGAAGAAGAACAGGACAGCGATCACGAAGATCCTCATGGTAAATTTTTTTTTTTTTACTTTGAGTACCCAAATGTATTTTTGATATATTTTTCATAAATATTTTTTGTTTTGCAAAAATAGTCAAAGAGCTTTTAAATGGATTGGAAGGCGCGGCATTTCAAAGCAGGCTACCATTTGACAAGCTGACATCAACAGAAGCTGTTTGCTTTCCGGATGTCTCTGCAGGACCTCCGCAGACTCAGAAAGTCTTTTTGCATATTAGAAATCGCTTGGTAATTAAAAATAGTTAATTTTCTATAATTAAATGGATAGAATTTTGACGAGATAATTTTTTTTAGCTTCAACTATGGCTGGAGAATCCTAAGCAGCAGTTGGTGATCGAAAATGCTCTTCCAGCAATAGAAGCGCCTTACAACAGTGATCCAGTGCTGACTCGTCGCATCCATGCGTTCCTGGAGAGACACGGTTTCATTAATTTTGGAGTTTTCAAGAGGTTGAAGCCGATTCCTGAGAAAAAAATTGGAAAGGTCGTGATTATTGGTGCGGGAATCGCTGGACTGGCTGCTGCGCAGCAGATGCAACAGTTTGGAATTGAAGTTATTGTCCTGGAGGCTAGGGTAAAATTTTTTTTCGCCTTTGAATTAATTAATAATTTTTTTTATTTGTTTAAATTTCTGAAATATTTATAAACGTATTAAATTTTACAGGATCGTGTGGGAGGAAGGATAGCTACATTCCGTAAAGGGTCTTACATCGCTGATCTTGGAGCCATGGTTGTTACCGGACTGGGTGGTAATCCTGTGACCACTCTCAGCAAGCAATTTAGTATGGAGTTGCATAAAATAAGGCAAAAGTGTCCTTTATATGAAAGTGACGGTCAAACGGTAATTGTTATAATTATTTAAAAAAAAATTTTTTTAATTTAATAGTAAATTATCATACAATCACTTAAAAAATGGCTATAACTCTTAAAATATTGATTTTATAAAAAAATTATAAGAGACCAAAGTTGTAGCTTATTAAATTTCCTACAAATAATGTTATTATACTATGAAGCTATCTTAAATATTTTAGGAGCTATAGTAACTTAAAGAAGTGTTTGTAAAATCAAAAATAAAAAATCATTATCTAGTCATCATATAAATGACTATAACTCTTAAAATATTAATTTTATAAAAAAATTATAAGAGATCAAAGTTGTAGCTTAGGAAATTTCCTATAAAAATGGTATTACACTATGGAGCTATCTTCAATATTTTAGGAGATACAGAGACTTAAGTAGCTCTCTTTATCTAGTCACTAAAAAAATGACTAACTCATAAAATTATTATTATTATTATTAAAATGTAATTAATCATTAATGAAATAAGCAATTAGTAAAATAAATTATAATGAAATATTAATTATAATTACAGGTACCAAAAGATAAAGACGAAATGGTAGAGAGAGAATTCAACCGTTTGTTAGAAGCGACATCATATCTCTCACACCAATTAGACTTTAATTATATCGGCGGTGCGAGTACTACAGGACAACCTGGTAATACAAAGCCGGTGTCATTAGGACAGGCTCTAGAGTGGGTAATTAGATTACAAGAGCAAGGAGTTAAACAACGTCAAGTATCTCATTTACGTTCGGTTTTGTCTCTGCAAGGCAGACTCCTCGCTAATCAACAACGGGTACCTTTTTCATTACCTCGATTAACCATCTGGTTAATTAAAAATCAATTCTCAACAATAGTGCCTATTAAATTAATCACAAACACTCCTAACTTACATTTACAGATGATTTCCATCAAAGAAAGACTCGCTGAGCTGAACAAACACCATAAAGAAATGTCTGAGCGCAAGCCTCAAGTGCATGACATTACCCACGAGTTTGTGCTCCGCTCTAAAATGCGCGACCTGCATTACGCTTGCAAGGTAAATTATCAATTTACTAATGTACTGAAAAATTAACCAGCAGGCGCTAATTATTTTTTGTTTATTAAATTTTAAAAAGGAATGGGATCAACTTGCTGAGCAGCAGAAGGAAATAGAAGCTAAATTACAAGAGCTCGAGGCTTCGCCCCCTAGGTAATAATAATTATTATTACTTAATTATTTTATAAAAATTTTATTTCTCTTCTTTTTTTTTTATTAATTGAATAAATTTTTTTACCGAATTAGTGACGTGTATTTATCATCAAAGGATCGGCAAATTCTGGATTGGCACTTCGCGAACTTGGAGTTTGCAAACGCAACATCGCTTTCGAACCTGAGCTTGAAGCACTGGGACCAGGACGACGACTTCGAGTTTACAGGCAGTCATCTAACCGGTAAGTAGGTCCTGGAGCCAAACAATAACTATTATTTATAAATGTCGTCGAGGGAAAATAAATTTCCAATAGAATGTTGTCATTAAATTGGAAGCGTTCCGCTAATCGAGGAGCGTATTATAAAAGGAAGGCCAGCGACCCGGCATACTGTAGTAGTAACTGCTGGGTTGTAATCGGTGTTCAACTAGTAAGTATGAACTAGCTTAGCACACCGAGAGATAGAGAACCGTCAGGGCAATACAACTAACAACAAATATTGAACAGCCGTGCTTAAGACAGTAGTGGTGGGTGCTGTGGAATGAAGGAAAGAGAATTGTACAGTCTTGTGTACTATACGCGTGGTCGTGGTATGTATAGTAGTTACTCTCTCCTGTTCCGGAGAAGATACTGCACTGGTGGAAGATGGTGTAGATAACGCGTGAATTATTCCCGCGTTCCATCCCCCTCTCGTCTATAGATAGAGCTGATAGTTAATGTAACCTCTTTGTCGTACCCTGTTCTCCCTCATTTTCCTCCTGTTTCCTTCTTGAGCTGGCTGGTTAGCTACTAGTACAGTTAACCTGAGGACGACCGGCACCGGTACAACCGTCCAAAGGCAATATGTCTCCGAGGTTCTCTCTCCCACAATTTCCGCGCCCAAGTTGACTTTATCAAGCTTATTAAAAACCGATAGGGGAGATCCCGTGTAGATATACTCTATCCGTTCGAGGATCAAGAAAGGGAATACGCCTGCCCCTCCCCCCACTCCCCTTGCAGAGCTGTTACAATACTTATACTAATACTAGTGCTCAGGATCTGTACGCCTTTATCTTCGGTATCCACCTTCTCAGATCGGTGGATTAATTATTGAAATACTCGCGATTATTACTTTAGATCCAATCGCGGATTTATTTTCTTGGGTGTTATTATTATTCAGGTAAATACACGGTAAATCGATTTTTATTTGAAAAATTTTTGGATTGCAAAAAACTTTTATTTATCTAGAAAATTTCATTTGAAAAATTATTAAACAATACTTAAAAAAATTTATCTTAAGTTTGTAAATATTAATTTTTAGGATTTTTTAACAAATAAATCATTACAGAGAGAATTCATAAAAAAATCTTGTAGAATTAAAAAAAAAAAAAATATTGATGCGATTAGTTTATTAATTTAAAAATTTTTTTATTAAAGAAAATTGCAAATTGAACGTATGAATCTGGATATTTTAGTTAAATAATTCAATAATTGGCTTGTAGAGTACTTAAAGATCTATTAAATAGTCAAGCAAAGCCGATTTAGTCACTTTATTTATTAATTTATTCACAAAACAAAATGTTTAATTTAATGGATTTAAAATCGTAAAAATTGATAAAAAAAAAAAAAAATGATTTACTGAATAATCGAAACAAAGTATGAGTACTTAACACTGAATAATGAATTATTTAATGAGTGTTATAAAATAAATGTGTTAATTTAAATATGTAAAATGAAATAGTAATTTAATGAGAAGCTTTAAAAGTACTTAGAGTAACATAAAATGTTAGCAAAGCAGATTTACAGATTTTATTATAATCTTATTATAATTTATATAATTTATTTATAGGAAGTACAGAGTCTGTTAATGGATACTCGTGTAGTAATGTTTATTTAATGAAACAGTTTGTGAAATATCGGTGAGGTAAAGTTTAGAATTTTAATGCCGAGCGGCATTAACTTTAAACAGCCGATGACATTCCCGGAGTATGTGATCGGTATGTGATACTGATCTTTATTAGCGTTGACTTAGGTGGTACTTGCGAGTCGAGGTTCTATTTTACTACAAACTTATATTAGTAGGCTACGGACCTTGGTATTAGGCGACACAAGCCAAGTTTACGTAATTATTTTATTTTAAAATATTTTTAATTTATTTTAGACAAGAAATCCTGCGAGATACTTTTTAAAGTTATTTTTAATTAACCAAAATTGCTCATTAAAAGAAAATAAAATTCTTTTAGTTTAATTATTGGGTATGTTTTGTAATATATGGGATACCTCGTACGCTTTAGTACTTTTTTAACCAAACCGGTAGCTTTTAAAGAGTCAATCCAAAATTTATCTTTCTGGTATTTTTTTTCTAACGCGACAATATGTTTATGTTTTGTCGGAGATTTTTTATTGCTATTTTTACATTTTTTTTTCTTTTAGACAATTTAAAATTTTTTATTGTTTTACAATAACATCACATTAATATATATTGAAAATTAATTAATAAAATTATTTTATTTTATTTTATTTTACTACTCAATTTTGTTTTTAATAACTGTAATTTTTTTCATGTGTGTTGTTTGAGAATAAAAAAATTCTAATCATAATAAATTTTTCGAGATTAAAAATCATAAAATTTGCCAAACTAGATAGAGAGTAAACAAAAATAAATTAGAGCATAAAAAAAGGATCGACGTGCCAGAAAGATAATCCAGTGGTGATAAAAAAGTAAATAGTGCCAGAAAAGAGAAACTAAAAAATGTAAAATGATAAAATATGCAAAAAATAAAAAAGATAAATATATTTACTTGGATGAAAAATAATCGGCGTATAAAATAAAAGTGGTAATCATTAATCCGTATAAATTTTCACGGAACATAATTCGGTTAGATTAATCAGACAGTCTATTGGAATTTTTTATTTTAATGCCGTCGTTAAGTAACTAAATTTTAAAATTCGATGCTCAACTCTATCATGTTCTGTTAAAATGTTGTTTATATATTATTACTTATACGTGTGTATAAATACGTGTGATATAAGGTAGACATGACGAGTAAAGAGACAAAACCTAGACGAGGTAGACGAGAGTGCGTGGGTCGGTGTATCATCAAGATAAGATAAATTATATTTTATGAATAGAAATCAAAGTTAAATAGGAATCCGTTTTACGACCTACTAGTAATTTGTATATCTCTCTAACCAAATACATTATTTACGTAATCAAACTGTTACAAGTTTCTCGTTTGGTACTGTATATATGTCACTCGGGAGTATTTACATACATTTATCTCCTGGGTTTTTTGTTTTTTACACACTGACACATTAACCCCTCGCTGGGACTTTTGTTCTATTCTGATTACGATCTTCAGTATTTTCAATTTTTTAGGAAGTAGAAAATTTTTTTAAATAAAAATTACACTTATGGAAGAGTTTATTAATTATTAATAAATTTATTTCTTTAGAAACAATTAATTAATTATAAAACACTATCAGTTTTAATTATTTTTTTAAATTATCGGATTGTAAAAAGTCTCTTAGTAGAAATTAAAAAATCTTTTTCTATTCAAAAAATTAAATAAATATTCATCGATATTTATTAAACGATCTGACGTTAAAAAATTAATTATTAACAATTAATAAAGCTTAATAAATATTAAAAAATCTTTTATTATAGGGAAGAAAATTAATAATGGAATTATTTAATTCTAAAAAATGATTTTTACTCAATAAAGCTCATTAAATATGAACAAATCTTTTTGTCAGTCCAAATAAAATCATACATGCCAAGCCGATAAAAGCGTATTAAAAACAAAAAGCCCTCTATAGTCTAAAGATTTCATTTCCCGACAGATTTTCTTTCCACCCATTAAATCCTCTCGCGTTTTTTAGCAGTTTTCACAACGTCTATCGCAATTGAAAGGCACCCCTTGGACAATAGCCGGCACAAGTAATAGTGAATAAAAGAATAGAATAGAATAGTAGCGATAGCTGCCAAAAAAGCTCTGAAATTCAGTTGGTAATGATAAACAGGTCGCGGTTGTCGGCCAAATCGTAGTCAGATAGAAAGGATGTCAGAGAATGCGACATGGCATTTAAGTTTGAAATATTTAAGTTTTTATATACGTAGTGTATATAATACTTCTACCGGGTAAGATACAGAGTACACTTAAACTTAAACGTTGGCAGTATAAGAGCAAGAGCAAAAGATAACTGGTATGGTATGGTTTTATCCGTGTACGTACTATGGCCGCCGATATGGAATGTTGTACGAATTTTAAACGCAACTCGCCTTTATTTTATCTGTATTTGTTGTGCTGTGCATATGGGCTAAAAATGACGAATAAAACCCACAACACACACACACACACACATATATAGTCATACGTGTATATTATTTTATATATAAATGTTGTGTGTCTTTGCGACCACCGAGTGATCCTTATCGTGATCTTGGACCGCGTGTTTCACATTCCATTCTGCTCCAAGTCCATCCAAAGACCAATCAAATAAAAACTTTTCAAGACTTTTCAATTAAACTTCGCATCAAGAAATATATAGATATATATTAGTTGTGTTGCTTCTTTTCTTATTCTTTGGGTATTATTCTTTCATATTATTGTTTGAAATTTAGAGCTGAATTTAATTAAAGTACCGTTGAATAATGTACGACTCTATACCTAACTTCTGGAGATCCAGCAAAAAATCTAAATAAAACACAACTTTTATTATCTATCAATCTTATATTGATTTATAATTCAATCTTATCACAACTTGATTCATCTCTCAGTCACAGTTAATAATTCTGCTTTGAAAAACCGAGTTACCGTATAATACAATATTATTTTATTTCCATTTCATTTTTATTTTTTTTTTCTTAATGAAAATGAATTTTTTTATCGAAATTTTAGGTCACTTTATTTCTGTGCTAATTTTTTTTCTTATTGATCGTTTTTTCTGCCACAAAATCAAGAGTCTAAGTCTGACTAGACTTAATAAAAAAAAAAAATTGTGAACTTTAAAGCTCCTAAATCAATCGAAACCACTAAAAATTTCAATATTAAAGAATCTTACCGGTAATAAATAAATAAATTCAAATAAAAGCGAATTAATTTATCAAAACAAGTCTATTAGATTTCCCAAAGCTGAATCGGTAGTGTTTAGCTTCTGAATTAACGTGAGAACGCAAGTTGTAAGTAGTAACTCGGAGGAATACACTTTTCTTAAATTCTCTCTCTTTATATTATAAATAAATATATATATATATCTGGTTCTCTGAGATCTGCAGGTTCTACGGTTTTTATTGTAGGTTCTCTGTGCTTGGATTGCGGCGTACAGGTATAGGTAGGGTCCGGGGAAGAGGCTAAAGATGCCTCTGAGAGTAGTCGGTACTTTCAATTTGTGGATAGTGAGTTTTTGTGACGGTACAGGAGACCAGAGAGATGAAAAATAAACAAAGACAGTCAGATGGAGAGATAGATTCTTCCAAGAGAGTGAGAGAGAAAGACCGCCAGGATCTCAAAGAGTTGAGTCGAGTTGAGTTAACTTGAGTGTAGAATGGAGGAGCCGCGGCTGAGAATGGATAAGGCTGAGCTGAAGAGGGCATCAGGGGTAGACCAAGAAAAAAAAAATGAAAATAAAAATAAAAATAATGTTTACTACTCTGTATCTGGTACTCGAATGATGATCGTTGATGTGTTCTCTCCGGCACATCTATACGGCTCTTTTCTTACAATACTTGTTTCTCATCAATGTATTATTGAGTCCAACGATCTCGGACGGCAACTCCAGTCTTTTCTCATGCACCTACTCTCATGCCTTATGTATTTCCTTTAGGATTTTATTATCTTTTCGCTTAAAACTTAAAACTTGCTAAAACCCCATAAAATTCCTACGAGGGTTTATTTTGTTCCCTTGAATTCCTACGCTGTAAAAAATTTTCAGAGTAGGTGATTTTTAATTCATTCAATCCTTTTGGAGTGAAATTCACTCAAAAAAAAAATTTATTTACATTATTAAAAAAAAAAAAATAATAATAATTTATTTAGTAATTTTAAAATTAAAATAAATTTTTTTAATAGTTTTTTTAATAAATTCTCTTTATAATAATTTATTTGCTAAAAAATTGCTCTTTAAAAATTAATTTCAAAAACATTAAAATATTTAATTAAAAAAAAAATAATTCATATTTACAAACTTAAAATAATTTATCAAACAAAACTTGTCTCAGCTAATTAAAAATTTATTACACTCTAAAACTCCGTACTCGGATGTTTTTCGGATTAAAATCGATATTCACTCTCGATTTTTTACTTGGCTATATTACCAAGATTCTTAATTCTAAATTCTGATCCTCCTTCGAGAACAAGAAAACCAAAGAGCAAACTTGCTGAAAAAGGTACGTGCCAGCGAGTAAGACGATCGACACGTTCCAATGAATTTTTCTTGTCCCCCCCCCTATCTTACACATAACACGCTATTCCTGTATAAGTAAGTTTACTTCACTTATATATTTATATATATTACACTCTCATTATCCCTCAACATTCCCGATGCATTTAAATTTAATCTCGTACTTTTTTACCGATTTTATGTCCCGATGACCAAACAATTATTATAAACCGCTGTCTATTAAATGTCCACCGGATCGAAGAAATTTAACCCCGGTCTTTTTTGAATCGCTAATAATCTACGACGAGACAGTACGAGGAACTCTACACTCCTCACAGGGCAAATAAATTCATTTTTTAGCGCCACTCATTGCCTATTTATTTTATTCCCCTTCTTTGGAATAATTAGTCCCGATCTTCCGAGTAAAAATTTTTTTATTTATAATTTACATAATTAAGAGGATGAAAATTTATTCTCGAGCAGAAAACAATTTTTATTGTAATAAAAATAGAATTTTTTAGTTTAATTTAATATTGCAAGTTTACAAAATCTATATTATTGCAAGGTTGCTAGTATTTATTATCTGTTAATAATTATTTGCTAATAAATTTTTTTTTTTTTGTAAATTATTTTATGAGCAGTTAAAAAAATTTTTATCAGTATTGTTGCGTGTTTAATAATCATCCGCAATCAGAGTGAATCAATTGGGATGATAATTTATTAAAACTCCGTTAGGCAGTATATAATATTCTATATAAAATATAGTCCATAATATTTATAATAATATTATAAAAAAATGTAATGAGTTTCGGTGTTAAGTTAATGGAGCCAAAAAAGTAGTACCATTTGTAAGTATGAAGTGGAGTATTAGTTATGGTAGGTACACTAATTTAACAATTTTATGATGCAAATAATGCAGCAGTGGCTCATTACGGTGAGAACAGCGCGAAATTAATTGATTCGTAACTCTACTCTCTGGATAGGAGCTCTCAAGTGTGCGATAACTGGTTCTGTAATCCCTGATGAGAAGTGCTTTACTTGGTAACTATATACATACATACATATACATATATATGTAATCAGGAGGTTGTATTGGTTTGTACTTCAAGTCAAGATGTGGAGGAGTTACGGCAAGTAATCCTTCCTGGTGGCTCTATTACAATCACGATTATTGTACAATTATTTAGTGTACTATATTGTACATAGTTACTATTGCAGTAAAGACCTGAGAATATGTTAAGGCGTACAAGTACTGTTTTAATAGTTAAATTTTTAAATTTATCGTCAGATCCAAATCGACTGACTTTTCCAGGGAGGTAGACACTTATTATTTTACCGCGGAATAAAGCTTGATTTTTAATGGAAAATAAAACTATTTATTTATAATAATAACAACCTGCTGTCACAATATGACTGTCGGGAATTAGGAATTTATGAATAAGGAAACGTGAACTTGATTTTTCAATATTTTAATCGTATGTATAGTTGGAGTACTTTTGAATTTAATTTTTAAAATAATATTATTGGTAAAAAATTCATTAATGCATTTAAAAAAAATTTACAATTTTTAGAATTTAAATTAAAAAAGGCTCTAATGTTAATAATATTAAATTAAACTAAAAAACAATTTTAATACGCCGAGCTTACTTATCCTCTTAATTGTATGAGTTACTCAAAATTAAATAGATATCAATGATAAAATTTAAAAATAAAAAATTCATCACCAGTTAATAAAGCTTATTAAATATTTCAAACATTTCTATCAACAATAAACAAGCTGGATTTATCAAGCCCTGAAATATTAAAATTTTTTATTGAATCGGAATAAATCCCTCTTCCAATGCGCTAAATTTCATCGAGATTTATGAGATGCATCGTGAATTTTATAAAATCCATAAATAAATTCAACTTACATCTGTCAATACTCGGTACATATACACACAACAGAGCTTTTTTATCCTTTAACATTTTATTACCCTGGTTCTGTTCTCTCGTGTGAGGGTGTGTGCATGTAAATCATCGGGGAATTGTCTCACTGAAGAGTTGAGACACTGAAAATAGAATTATTGATGAAAATGTTCACGTAGGAAGGTTCATCCACGTCACTCTTGCAACGTTATGTTGCGTGTAGCTGCATGCTAGCCAAATTGTGGTCGGACTTTACGTGACTCAATCGAATGTGCTCGCCGAGGATTTCGGTCTCGTTATATCTATACATATATATGCAGCTACAGAGCTATATATTGCTTGTCGTCTTCTATTCCTGAGTTGGCTTTCTGTATATCCAGGATGACAAGCACGTGCGTACGTGTACAGCCTTCAGAACTTAACTTGTCAAACTGTCCTGCCCCTCGCTTTTTGCGTTTTAGGGCTAGACCTGCTGCTGCATAAAAAGCTCTCGGTTATATTTTATGTTATCAAGCCTTCTGCATACACCCAGAGAAAGATTTATATTTATATTTATGTTTCCATAAAAAACGGCCAATCTGTCATAATTCCGGCTGTCGGGCTCGAACTCGACGTTGTCACTTGATTGGAAAAAGGTATTTCGGGTGATTGCTGATAACAGCTAGAGAGGTCATCAAGCTTTTTAATACTCGGTTGAGTTAAGAGTATCCATCGGATTATTTCATTTATAAAAGTCAATTTTATTCACGGTTAATTTATTTTAAAATTAACTTCCTATTTTAATAAAGCACTTTTGGATAGTTTTATTGAGTTTCGAAGTAGGTTACGTTGGTCTTCGAAGAAACTTCTTTTGGGTTTGTAAAATTAAATCGACTCGAAAAAGTTTGTAATTGCATACTTCAAATGTTACTAGTTTGTGGAATGACCAAAATTTATTTGCAAACTTTTGTTGGAATAATAATGAACTTGATTATGTTAATAATAACAAGTTATTGTTTTACCGGACTTTGAGAATTCGAGTTTCCATTAGATCTCCGGGTTTTGAGCTCCTAGGAAGCTATTTTGACTATTCCCGGCTGGGCGTCCGATCGTGTGAGTGTGTGCGCGTGTCTAAGTTCAATTTTGTCGTACGATATCTTTAGAACGAATCAACCGATTGAGACGCTTGACACGCTCGTTGAAAGGGTTTATTGAGATTTAGATCTGATTAGAATTAGAAATCAATCTTTTTATTCAAACTAATAAAAACAAAAAAAAAAAAATTGTTTTTAAGTTTTTTTGAGATAACTTTTAAATTATTGAAGCTATCGACTCAAAACCGTGTATACACTTGTTGGGCTTGAAAAACTGCGTCGATTGCCGGCAAACAAATCAAAATCGACCCACGCGTTCAAAAGTCAATCAATTGGTAAATTTTAGAGAGTTTTAAGCTTGAAATAGCGAAAGTCTCAGGCCCGTGGGGTCAATTTTTTTTTAAAAGAGATTTATGTTGAATTTTACGGAGGAATAAAAAGGAATTTAGTATCGTTTAGGAGAAAGAAGAAAGAGTAACGAGTTTTTTACATTAGCATGATGCACAATGCAAATACTTGTGTAGTTGAAGAGAAAAGAAATGAGAAAAGTAATATTCTAATAACATACCGGGGGATGTCACGTATTTTTTATTTAATTTGTTGGATGTTGGATCTGTGGGAATTTGCAAATGGCAGAGTTAGAGTTGTGTTATGGAGTGTAAGGGACAAGAGGGCAATAAGAGTGCAAGAGTAAATAAGAGAATAAGAGAGTTTGAGAAAAAAATAAAAGTAGGAATAAAAATGAAAAATAAAAGCAAAAGCATAAAGAGAGAACGAGAGTTCTCTTCTCCGCGTGGTGCAATGTAAGTAATGGCGGTTGTTTCGGAAGCGCGCCACGTACTGACTGCCAAATAAATATACACAATTCACGCTCGTGCGATAAACAAGCCGCGAATATAAAACAACCCACAATTTTTCCGCAACTCTCCAATCTTTATTCCTCGGTGTTCTTTTGGGTGTTGTACTGTCATCTCCAGTTTGTATTTTTTTTTTTGGGCTTTTTTAGGCCTTTTTTTTTTGGTTTTGTTAAATTATTATCACTAGTTATATCAATAAACTTGTAACAATGCCTACAAATTGCTGAATCTGATTATTTATTATTGTTATTCAATATTTCATACTTCAAATTTAATGTTGTTTGCTTATTTATTTTTTATTGGCTGAATAATATTTTTCTCTTAAATAAATATTTAAGGAGTCACGATAATTTTTATAGTCACTGGATAATGAGTTTTGCATAAGTCACTGCATCTCCTAAAATATTGAAGATAGCCCTATAGTATAATAACATTTTTCATAGGAAATTTCCTAAGCTACAATTTTGAATTCTTACGATTTTTCTTAAAAATCAATATTTCGAAAGTTATGATCACTTTTATAGTGACTATCTAGTAATTTGTGAATTTAATCAAAAAAATTTTTTCTTTAAATAATAATAACAATTATTGTTATTCTTTAAATTAAAAATTTGTTGTTCATTTTTTATTCTCCCCAGATATAATAATTTTATTATATTTTAAATTTATTTTGCTGGATATTCTCTGCTACGGCTTTGTAATTTTTTAGTTGTTATTTTTTTATTTATGAAGGGGAAGGTAATGTGCGATAAGAATCGTTCGAGAAAACTGTGTGTAGTGAATGAGCGAGAAGTATATGGGATAAAAAAAAGAGAATTTTTAAAAAGAAGATGAAAGAGAACAGAGAAAAGAGGGTTGAGTATGTACCAAACCGTACATACGAACGTGCTGAGCCAACCGTGAGAGATTCCTAAGAAACGCGAAGAGGATACTGTACCCAGAGCTTCACCAAACTCAGACTCAAACTCTGCACGAGGATATGACGGGATAATAATCGACGTTCCTGAATTTCGTTTCGGATTCATCCGGTTTTAAATAACGGAATCTTTCTTAAATAATAACAATAATAATAATAAACAAAATACAAATTTATAAGATAACGCGAGAGTTACTCTTTTTTTTT
>JZSA01005997.1:0-11310 GCA_000956155.1 Cotesia vestalis
AAAGCGAATAAGTACGAGGAAAAGGAAAAGGAAAAGGAAAAGGAAAGGAAGTATAAAGTATAAAAGATATCGGAGCTCGGCAAGATGTCTGGAGGACCGAGAGAGACCGCGGTTCAGGGAGTCGACTCGCACGTGCGCGCTCGCTAGCTTGCAAAGTAGCCGATAGCAAAGACCCCCTGAGAACCAAGGCGTGCGTTACTTGAATTTCAGATGACCGTACACGATAGACGCGGTTGTAAGGGACTACTCAGTATATTCACCCAAAGAACTCTTCTAGCTAACCCAAGTAAACTGGCTCGGCTCTTTTTGCATCGCGTCTACTCTACTTGCGCTTCTCTGCTCAGCTTCTATCCCGGTTTCTCCTAAGAAATCTCTTTTAAACAACCTGAAATAGTTTTCGCTGGCTCTGCACTGAGATATCGCCGGGGATGACTCGAATAGCCAATGAGGTTACGGCTACCGTGTATTTAACTAATTGGTTTGATTTTTTTTCAAATCCGCTATCGTTCTGGTCAGACATTTTTTTTTTTCTTTAAGCCATTGTTGAGACGTTGAAATTTTATTTTTTAGTCACATTTTCAATTATAGATCTTAAAAGGAGTCAGAAAATAAAAAACTTATAGTAGTGTAAATATAATTTTTTAACCTACTACATTGATAAAAAAATTAACTTGATTCAAAAAAAAAAATTTTTCAACCCAAAAAATTATTTTTAAGAGCGTAATTGTCTTGAAAGATTTTTGAATCAAATAAAATTAACTTTAATCAAAAAAAAGTTCTTCAAAAGAATTTTTCTCTTGAATCAAATTAATTTTTTTTTTCAAGGTAAAATTCTAATTGTTGGTATTTTCATTCCTGCTTGTATGAATGAAATTATACTTCTAATTTTCAACGATTAGTTAAGCCCAAGAAATTAGATCCGCGAAAGAACTTGACCGTGAGAAAGCCTCCCGCTGAAATCAGCAGAGTATGATTTGATCTGACGTGATGTGATGTGATGCAATTTAAAGCGCGATTAACTTTCAATTAAAAAATGTTTCTAAAAAAAGGTTAAGGTCCTGATAAGTAGGTCAGCGTACACCTGTCTCATTGGACAGCGCAAATGAGACAAAAAGCAGGTGGAAATTGAATTAGGTTGGTGCCTTCAATCATCCGTGGCAAGGAGTCGACGTGGAGTGACGCGGCATGGGATCGCGATCGCGTGAAAGATTTTACGGACTGTCAGTGCAGGTGTGCTCGCAAAAACAGTCAACTCGAAATCGCGTGAATCATCCGTACTCTCCTCCCCCTCCTCCTCCTACTGCTACTGCACTTCTCTGCCCCTCAAACTTTTCTCTCCTCTCCTCTCCGCTGATTGCATCGGATCTCTTTGCTCTTGATGCTCGTGGTAAGATGCATTGCGCCCAGAAGAGACCGCGGGAGTTAAGAATCGGTATGGCATGGCTGGTAGCAAATAATACTTGTCGGTGTATATCATTCAGTACCAGACGTGCCCCAAAGTATCGTATGAAAAAAATCCGACATTAACGAGATCATGACTTTTTTTTATTACCGTGTTAACATTACGCAGATAACGAGTTCATTTTTTTGTAGCTCAAAAAAAATCTAAATATATGTTACGCTAGCTTTTTTTTATCCATTTTTTTCACGGATAATATAAATTTATTTGGGGTATTTATCGTCACGCAGGTATAATTTATACGCTGTTGGAATATTTTATTTTTCGTTTTACGGGAAAATGTCATTGAAATTTATTGAATTTTTTTTTTTCACAAAATATCTGAAAACGGTTGACCCTGCAAGCCTCCTAAAACTTCCTCTATTTTCAAGCTCAAAATGCTCCAAAATTTACAAATTTATTAATTTTTAATCTCTTGAGCTCAAAAATTTGAGAATTGTTCTAAAACAGCCAATTTTATAATATCTTTTAATCGCGTCTTTTGATTTTGATTTTTTTGCTGGCATTCGACGCAGTTTTTCAAGCCCAAAAAGTGTATACAAGGTTTTGCGTCGATAGCTTTAAGAATTAAAAAGTTATCTCAAAAAAACTTAGAAGAAATGGTCAATGATTTTACTACTATTTAGTTGTCAAAGTTTTTTTCTCAAAAGATCTTTTGATCAACAATAATAATTTTTTTAAGAATGTTGCGGTCGGCTAAATGAGTATTATTGTGACTAGATGTTTATCTGATCAATCACGGTAAATACCTGTCATATTAAAGATGATTAGGCTAAATAACAACCGAAGAAATTAATGAATAAATAAATAAATAAATGAGGAAGGAATCGAACATAATAAAATAATTTCATACAATACCCATAAGTAGGTTGTGTATACACGAAGTATGTAGCATGTAAAATGATTAGATCAGCCGAGAACACTTTAAAGCGATAGCTGCTATGCAGAGAGGCTGGTTTGCTTGCTTGTTAACCATTTTTGGCAGTGGTATGCCAAAATGGTCAATGCGTACGAGAATTGACCGGCGATTGAATTATTCAGATTTCATATCAGCGACCAGTGAATGAAAAATCCGTTATTTATTATTCGTTAACCACCGGCTAGGCTGTACTGTAACGTGGGTGTAAAAATCCTTTCAATATGTCTGTAAACTTCTGACACTATTTTTACTTTGTTTAATATAAGATAAGAGTGGAATTTTTAAACGTAGATAGACCATTAGAGCTTTAGCAGAAAAATACCCCAGAAGAATAATAATTATAATCATATTCATATCTATTATTTTACCCCCCCCCCATTTTTATTAAAACTTTGATTATTTATTTATCAACTATTTTCAATTTAATTCCCTCTAAATCGCGTAACTCCGACTTCTGTCAACAGCGTCTGTGCACCCCCAGCAATTATTTAGTTAATTTACGCAAATATCCGTACCGCGTTTAATTGCACTAATTATTCATTAAATCTCAACTATTTTATTTATTTATTTTAGAGTTTAAAAACTTTTATTTATTCCCCATACTCATTATTGCTTCGCCGGAGTTTAAATAACGATGCATTATATTATTTTACGAGCTAATGTTTTCGAATATATACATACTATTATATGTACATTAATAAAAGGCGTGTTCACCTCCGGTGTTCCTGACGTATCATTATTTACGTTTAATTATTTTTTCATTATTTTGTTTTTACAAAGTATTTTAATCTTCAAACTGAAAAATTATCGCTCGAGCATAAAAAAGTACTTTTTTTAGTTAAAAAATAAATTTAATGTAGATTTCAGTGATTATTCATTGTACGGAGAGAATAATTGGTCTAATAAATGTGCAATGATAGAAAATTTATCAAGTTTTATCAATGAATTTTTAACATCAAATAATTTAACAAATATTTATTCATTTTTTATTTAACAATCGATTTGAAAGTTAGTTGAGGACGCTGTCAGCTGTAGCGCTACTAGTAAGTTCTCTTTCCCTCCTACGCTAAAATAAATATAGAATTTTCTCCAAAAAAAAATTTATTCAAGGTTCAAAAATAATTCTTTATATTTGATGAATTATTTTTCAATTAATGTATTTATTAACAGTAAATATATTTAGACTTTTCTAATAATTATTCGATTACTACCGACTTATTTGAATCTGAATAGTCGCGGATTTAAATTTTAATGTAAAAATGATTTTCTTTTTCATTTTAAAAATGAATATATGTATTTTCTGATAAAAGATTAAATGTATGTTTATTCGTAGTAAGTAGGTCGAGATAAAATAGAATTTTAGTGGAATTGTAAATTTAGATTCAGAATGTATTTATCCGACAATAAGGATTTGTAGAGAATTGAAAGCGCTACATATTGAGGAAACCGGAGTATAAGTAAAGGACGTGGCGCAATGCCGAGCTTGGAAGTACTACCCACCCGAATTCGAATCCGAATTGTTACCAATGGAATAAGGAATGAGGAATAAGGATTTAGCGGTACGTCGGTATGGTAGTTGTGCAAAAATTTTAAATTTGGTGTGGAGAATGCCGTGCGAAGTGAAACGATGCCAGCCTGTATGTGTATATCTCCAGAATATACTGAGAGTTGGATAATGCAAGATACTGATGATGTTGGCCCCCATGGCTCGACGCTGATGACAGAGCACATTTGGGCTGCCGAAGGCGGGGCCAACGAACCAGTCGTGATATGTTTGATTTGATATACGTTTGGTGTACGCATCCTTATCCTCTTACAACACCGCGCTCGCAGAAAGATGAAGAAGAGCGCCTCCAGCTAAAAATCCTACATGTGATACCACCGAGCTATATGCCATGCTATCCTATGTAATGGGTACTGTACGCGATCCAAGATCCATCCCTGTTGAGTGAATCAACGGCGGGTACCAAATGACGCAACTGTTACTTACTTTTTGCGGTTTTACTTTACAAGAGACAGACATTCGACTCTATCCTGGTGGTTCAATGGAGGCTCAAAGCCCTCGAGATAACGTTATGTGAGGTATGACGGTTTTAAACTCCCTCGAAATGGGATGTGTTTTGCAGTCGATAAAAGTTTGAATTAATCTCACTGGCAGGACTTTTACTCGCCCGGGAACTTAAACGGGAATAATTAAACGCCGGTGTTGTGAGCAACCCGATTCGTGTCTCATTTATAACTTTGGGTTTTATTTTAAACCTTCGGCAGTAAGACAACGGGCTCATTTTACAGACTGCTGTACTGCCGAATTTAATTAAAACTTTGGTCATTTTTATCTTTTTATTTTATTCCTCTGTGGATTTGTTACATGAGGAAAAGGAAATAGTAATCTTATGCATTATATTTTGGAATTAGCCTAATTTTATATAGAATGTGTGTTTGTTAATTAATTTTCACAGCGGTAGTTTATTCAAAATGATTCATTTAATTTAATTTGATAATGAAAATCGAAAGTTTGATTTATCAAACAAAAATGTTTATTCATTATTGGAAAAGTTTTAAACTATCAATTTTAGAGAAAAATGTTTGAAACAAAAATTGCTGAAAATTAAATTTTGAAATATTTCAGTATCATTAAAAATTTATGTAGAATCAATATTTTGGAAGATATAGTAGTTTTTTCATTACAAATAAAACAATTCGCGTATTTTCGAAAAATTTCAAATTTTACCCCACACAAAAATCAAGAGTACTCCAACATACTTGATATACTAATGATCAATTTATCTTGCTCAGTAAATATTCATCTCAATTAGCATATTTATTAAAATATTCCCCGAACAATGTAGACTTGATAATTCATAGCATAGAAATCAGAATTGAAAAATGTGGGGGAAGAAAATGATTATACCAAATGGGAGCTTCCTTTGATCAATTACGTACGGATGATAATGAAGTTGAAGAGAAAGTTTAGATAGCGATCGGTAATTGATGACGCTCATGAGAATAACGTGATTAATTAAGTTTTGAACTTTTTCTTTGTTTCGGGTGAGTAACGATGATTAGTTGGCACTAGACGTAACACATAACCATACAGACATCTCGATACATGTGGCACCTACATACACGTAAATATAAATATAAACATAAATATATTTAGTTATATATCGTATTCCCATGCTAAACGTATATCTAGAGAGGAATATAATAATGACTCAGCCTCCATAAAGTAAGCACCGTAATTCTTGTCTCTGTTATTGTCCAGCTAGTACATAAATTCACTACCGCACGTAACCTATCGGACGTTTGTCTTCGTCCGGCGTTTATGTATAAATACAGGTTATCCCACTTGGCGTGCCAGCGTAATTTATTCTCGCCCTTGCGCGTTCCTACGTCCACGCGCAACAAATTTCATTAAGCGCCGCGCAAGCTTCCGCGTAATTAAAGTGGCAAATGACTATTCGATAAAATTCTTTTTTTATTCCATTTCATTTGCCAGATAAAAATTTACCACCGATATTTCTTACACGATCAATACTCACGGGAGAGATACTTTCGCTTAATCATCCCAAATTATTTATATTTTTATCGCTACTAAATAACATGCCGTTCATTTCGATACCTCTTTGATTAAACGTTATTTCTCCCGGAATTTTCGCTAAAGATTAGTTGAGGACGCCGCCGTAAGAGACACTGCTCGTCTCTTCTCTCCCCTCTTAAGTTCCATCATTCACTATCTTGCACATAAAGTTCTTTCGAAAACTATTATTAATAGAGATCAATAGAGGATGTTCCGAATGCTTACTCATAAATTTTGCTTCTTAACGGCTAGGTAGATATTAAATGAAAATTTCTCAGCTACATTGTACTACTTTATCGCTAAGGAACTATAAATATCAATACTAGTTTGAATAAAAGTCATTTCCTTGAATTAAGCGGGTAATGGTGAATTAATTGAGGACGCCGTCGTTCGTGGCGCCACTAGTAAGTTCTCTCTCTCTCTTAAAATTTTTTCAAGCTTTAGTAAACAATTTTAACACCGTTTTTCACCAAAAAAGTATCATTTTTCCATTAATTTTCCACTAATTCAATCTTTAATACCGGAACATGTATCCACACACTAAATGCTAATTCCCAGCAACATTGTACATTTGTTAGCGGTATATTTTTCCATACACTCGTCCTTAGGCCTCGGTAATTTGTAACATTTACATCGGGTACAAAGGAGTTGGTGTATCTTAAAAATGGACTAAAGAGCATATATTATTATTATTTTTATTATTATTACTGGGCTGGACCCATATACATACACATCTTAAGGTTTTCAATAATAAGATTATCCAGCGAGCACGTTTTAGTTGTCGCTTGTAAAGTCGCCCCATCCACAGCCGTACATTTATTTTTATTGTCGTTCTGTTCTTTCGAAGCCAGAATCATCGATGTCGATGTAAACGACAAAATATGTTGCGTGTATTCACAAATATACCTCTTTTAATTCGTTTTTTTTTTTTTTTTTCCCTTTATATTCACGACGTCACTGATTTCGCGCGACGTTTTTAGAGCCTGGGAACCGGCTCTATAAAATCCCTCATCACCGACAAGCCCAACAACTAAAACCGATTCACTAAAAAAACCGAAATGAGATTTCGAAAAAAACAAAAAATCGACAAACTAGCCGTTCAAATTTCCGTCTTCGAAATAAAACTTTTTTTTTTTCTACTCTCTAAATGACTTTTCGCAACTTGTTTATGATTTTTGGCTCAACTTAAACATATATTAATTTTATTAAATTTATCTAAAGTCATAGAAAATTTTTTTATATCCAATAAGATTCAATTATTAAAAAATTTTCATTGAATTCTTCTATCAATATATTATTCTAATATTAACAATGTTGACTCTCAACCAAAAGGTCAACAAAACTCAGAGATAAAATTTAAAAATAATAAAGATAAAAGCTCAACATTTGAATGAAATTCTTAATGAGCCGAGATTTTAATCATTTAATTTATTTTGGAGTTTTCGTGACTTATCGGCGTTGATAATTAGCAAGGTAGCGCTTAACCGTATCTCTCCTTTTAAACTTAAACTATTTCTTCTCTCTCCCGAGTACTCTTCTCCCGTTCTTGCGCTCCTTTATCCGTAGGATTCTATATCTATATGCATCATTTTATTTCTCCACATTTGGGTTTAAACTCTCTTGCACTCGGCAATGCGCACGCCACTGTAACTGAGAAAGAGACTGCAGATTAAGAAGAAGAAGCAGAAGAAGAAGAAACTAAAGATGGAGAAACAGGAGAAGCCAAAAATAAAGAAGAAGAAGAAGAAGAAGAAGGCATTCACCAACAAGTTGAGACTTTTGGTCGTCCGGCGAGTTACAACAACATAACAGCGACTCCTCAAAATTATACGGTCTCATTTTTACGAGGTGGAATTGTTGACCGTTACCGCTAACTAAAAAGTATCAAGCAGATGTTTTTTTTTATATTTTTTTTATTTATGACCATTATTGTTGTTATTAACAGACATGACATACCGGGGTCAATGATCATTTTTGATGTCCATTTGCTACTGTGCAATTGGCATTCATATTCATATTCAGATTCGTGCTCGTACGTCGGTTTTAAATTCGCGATTTCAGATTTCGGTTCTAGGGAATAAAATGGCGTATAACCTTCGGTAAATACCACTTACCAGCATGAGGATCAGAGAGAACGAAAGTCTGAAGAAAGAGAGAGATAGCCAGGCGATATATCAAGTCACCTGACGTGCAACACGATTTCGCGAGTTGATCGGAACAGGAGACTCGCCCACCGTGTGTCGGATAATTGGCCAGGTTTGCAACTCAGTGTACATTCCCAAAAAATTATTGCAATCCTTTGCATTAATTTTACCTTGACTCGAAACTATAAGTCGTCTGAATGATTTTCATGTGCTAGGGCGATAATAAAAACTAGCAACCTGCAGCTATTATTATTATTATTATTTTTACCATCGACGATTTGATATTTTGAGAAGTAATTGAATTACAATATCTCTTAAAGTATTGAAGACAGCTCCATAGCATGCATATGTTTTTTGAAGAAAATTTTCTGAGCAACAATTTTAAATTCTTATGATTTTTTCTAAAAATCAATATTTCAGAAGTTATGACCATTTTTTTAGTGATCAGACAATAATTTTTATTTTTCGAGAGTTTTCAAAATTCTAAATTAAAAATAAAAATAATTAACTAATTAACTGTTTGGCCACAAAACCTTGTAGGGAATGCAAAAACGATTCGATTGGTATCTAATGATCATTAGAAATAAATTTATCGAGAGTTTTAAAGCCAATTGTTTGTTATAATTAATAAATAGAAATTTTACATTATTACGCTTTGAGCTAACAATTGCTATTGCAGGAATTACAGCGTTGTTTGAACTTTTAACTTGGCAATTTATAAATTGACAACCTTCTATTTAATAAGTTTATAACTTTCAAACATTTTATTTAACTTTGTTTTATAAATTTCATCAAATTAATCTTTTTTCTTAAAATAAAGTTACAAAGTTTGTTTTCAATTGACATTTTTAAAATTTCGAAATTAAATTTTTTCAATGTTAATAATTAAATGAAATATTATTTGTAAAATGGATTATTGGAAAAAAAAAAATTTTTTTTTTTTAAGTAAACAATTTAGAGCGGTAATGTTTGAAGTAATTTGACATATAATATTAATGCACGCTAGCGAATATTACTTGCCCGAGTACACATGATTACATAAATTAATAAACGGGAAAGTTAGCTCTCGAAAAACAAGGCGGGATTTAATCAAAAATAAACTTCGAGGACTGGAACAATGTTTTACTTTAAAACTGTGATACAAATACGCTGGAGAGAACTTTCCAACTGAAAATATAATCAATGAAAACTTTCCGGTTATTATTAATAACAAAAAGTTCAAAGTCTCGCAGCAAAAGTTGTTTTCAGAATTTATTACCGTTAATTTATTTCGTTTATTATTTTTAAAAAGTGTTATTAACAATAAAGAATCGGGGTAACAATAAAAGTTGACAGCAATGGATGCAAATATTTTTCATCCAATAACTATTAATAATAATAATATACTAAGTTATTATTATTGCATCGATAAAAAAGATGGAAAAATTATATTTATGTGGACAAGTATAATTTTGGAATTCTCGTTTCATTTCTTGGATATAATACAGTGTTTGTTATTCGAGTGTATAATCTATAAATCGGGATTTAATAAATCACAAGATTTATTCGTATCTTGTTTGGTAGGTCACCGGGAAAAATAATTTAAAGATAATAATAATATTTTTCTCGTAAATAAATACTTTAGAAATTATGGTCATTTTTATAGTGACTAGAGAATCAAGCTACTATATCTCCTAAAATACTGAAGATAGCTTCATAGTATAAAAACGTTTTTTGTAGAAAATTTCCTAAGCTACAATTTTGGATTATTGTAATTTTTTCCAAATATCAATATTTTAAGAGTTATGATCATTTTTATAAACTTGAAAATTATTTTTAGTCAGTGGATGAAAATTTTTTATTTTTGACTATGTGAGTATTCTTCAAGTTTCAATATCTCCTAAAATATTAAAAATATCACCATAGTACAAAAATATTTTTTGTAGAAAATTTTCTGAGCTACAAATTCGATCTCTTATAATTTTTTGATAAAATCAATATTTCAGAAGCGATAGCCATTTTTGAGTGACAAAATAATTATTTGTTATTGAATCGAAATTTTTTCTTTTTAAATGATAAAAATTTTATAAATTGCTATTATTATTTATTTATTTGAAATTCAACAGTAATCCTTGAGTGGGTTAAAGAGTGAATCGTAAAAGACAAAGAATCGTTTAAGATGAAGATAAAGCCAACGAGCTGCCACCAAGTTACAAGTTAAAGTGCATGCACGCGTACAACACACATACACTTTGTTGGTTACTCATAAGATGTGTATGTAGGTACATTTATATGTATAAACTTTCATATGGGCGCAATCATTCGTGACTAACGTTCTCTCAACGCTTACGATCCAAGGAATGTTTATTTGATAAGCGCCTGCTGTAAGATATAAGTCCAATTTGCATATGTCATTGGTGCACATGTGTAACTCGCATCGCGGCTCTCAACCGTGTAACTTTGACAAGTTTATGCACTCGTGCTATAAACGTAGGCAGCCCAGAGTAGGGGGTAGCAAAATTCTCTCTCTCTCTCTATCTAATTCTCCTTGCAGTTAAGTCTTAACATTACCATGATGATTTATATGTACTATCTATTTCTCTTGTACATATCACAAGAGAATTTCGTTAATCTTCACTTGCGCATCTCAGTATTCATATTAAAATGTTCTGTCTAAAATTTAATTTACTTACTTTATTCTTATTAATGATTCCTCATTATTTATTTATTCATTTTTTAATTATTTTACATACACGAATAATTAAATTCAAATTTTTTTTTTAATTATTTCTACAATAAATTCTACACAAAAAAAATAGATAGTGACTTTTGTTAAATTGCACTGTACTTTCTTAAATATTGACGTTTTTAAAGATATAAGCTCATCCCGATGTTACACTCATCAAGAGCTTTCATTTGAGTACCCACATGCATTTAGAATTTTTTTATATATATACATGTATATATAATATATATAAATATATGAAAAATTGATGTAGGTACTCAAATGAAAGGCCTTGATGAGTGTAACATCGAGATGAGCTTATTTGTTTAAAAATTTCAATATTTCACAAGAAACAAGGTCAATCATCCGATTGATAAATTTATAAAAAATTATTAAATCAAAGCGCAAATAAAAACTTTTCAATTTTCATAATTAAGCAAATTAATTTTTTCTCAAATCAATTACATCTTCGTAAAAAAAAAAAAAAAAAAAAAAAAAAAATAA
>JZSA01005998.1:0-50014 GCA_000956155.1 Cotesia vestalis
AGAGCTTTCACACATTTGTTTTTATTTTTATTTATTTATTTATTTATTTATTTATTTATTTATTTATATTTATTGCCAATTAAAAATTTTATTTATTTTACGATAAGGTAAAAGCGCCAATTATTGGCGCTCTATCTTGTTTTATGATTTATTTAATCACCCACGATGTAAATAATAAATTCAAACAATTTTCATCTGGAAATTAAAATTCAACAATATTAAATTTTAATTTAGTAAAAAAAAGTTATAACTTCTTTTCTTATAGTGTCAATAATTGGTGCTTTTACATCACATGAGAAATAGCTTGGAATACTTTTGGTTATTTATGCACCACTTCGCTGCTCACAATATGAACTTTAATTGGCAATATATTTTTAAAATTCCGCTCTAGAGTTATTTTTCTCGAATGAATTCGTTCTTTACTTTTCTGAGGTAAAAGGAGTCAATTTTAGACTCTGCACTCGGAGAGGGCGATATCGTTAGTATCAAATAGGTCAAGTGGATCCAATTATCAGGTAGTTGAATTTTTTAACAAAATTTTCAATTCTATGAAAAAATAAATTGTAATATTTCACATTATACTTATGTTAGTAATAATGATCCCGTTTATTTTTAATGTTATTGTACATTATATTACGTACAATAAGATTTAATTTTTATGGTAATTATTACGATCTTATATTGTAATAACGTAAAAAATTAAATATCGCTGTTACATGTAATATATGTTGGAGAAAAAATTTCAATACTAAAAATTAATGAGCTGCGAAAAAAATTATTGAGTATTTATAAATAAAAAATTTTGGATATTTAATGTGACTAGAGAATCAAAGTAAATTATTAAATTTTAATTAGATATTTCAATGATAGTAACAAAAAATATGATTTTAAAGGGTATTGAGTTTTTAATTATCGAGAGAATTTATAAAAAATTTATATATTAATTTAATTTGCAAAATTTTCATTATGTTAAAATTTAATTAGTTAATTCAAAATTTGTTCCGTAAGTGGATTGAATTTTTTCATTTTTAAATGAATCTCACAATAATTTATAACCTTCAATCAAACCAATTAATGATAAAATACCGAGTCGAAATTCAAAACAACAAAATCGTATTTTTTGATGGAATTTCACTATCATACTATTATATATGCCACGTAATCCGATTGGTACCAAAAGTTCTGATGAAATAACCAGACACTTACTTCTCTATTCCCTGTGAAGTGGTTGCCGGTTGCCCGAGTGTCTCACCGACTTTCAGACCTATAAAATAAAATTATTGAAATATCAGTGACATGAATAATCCATGGCTGCCGAAGTAGTATAGAACAATGATAAAATCAATACCGGTGATATCAATATTCCATCTGAGCTAGTCAACAAACATAACAATGACGAATCACAGATATCAATCTTCCCATTCCATTTCATACCAGCTCCAGCAGCCTCAGCCTCGGTCTCATATCAACTTTTTATCCAGTTATTTATCTTTATTTTTTCTATAAACCATTTGCTTTACTTTCATTTCATCTGTCTGAAGCTTTACTCATACTCAAACTCATACTTGTAATAATACAAGAGAAAGAAAAATTAACTGACTGTACGGGCGACAAGGGAGCAACCATCCTGTCAGACTGTATTGACAGTTCAGTAAGACGAATTGAAAAGTAGACGTGTCTTGAATTTAACATTCAATAGCTCAAATTTATTTACAATTTCTTTACCATTTTTTTTTTTTTTTACGAGGGCAAAAATGTCCTTTACCTACATATTAATTTTTTACAAAACTCTCATTATTATTTCAAAAAAAAATTAAAAACGTATCAAATAGCGTATAATTAAAATATAATGCTAAATATAACCGTGAGTTTGCCAAGACGAAAGACAAAAGAATGTCTTTAGCAAGAAAATGAAATCACGATTCTCGAAAAGATCGATTATCGTCGGAATCGGGTGTACATGTCTCGTTATTGAATAAATCTCCTCGTCTCATTATTTTATTTTTATTATTTAAAAACTCATGTCCACTTAAAAGTTATAAAATGTCTCGCGCAATATATATAAAATATATATTTATATCATAGAATAATTTCTCTCTTTCTTTTCTTACTTTTTCTGTTATTTGACGGGTCCGGGTTTGGAACTTTTCCCCTGACTGCGCGGTATTTCCTGCGCACTCGAAGCAGTTTTTATTAAAAAAGTTCGTCAACTCATTAACGGCCGTTGAGGAAAGGCAATCTCATTATCGTCGTAACTTTTATTCCCCTGGTGGAATTCATCTACGATGCTTCTTATTCTTATTCTCGCTCGCTTGCTCCCTTTTTCTCCCCGACTTTTTATCTCTGTCGTCTTGTATGTCTTCTTTACTTGCCATTCGTTTCCATCCTCATTTTCTTGGCTCATTTTAGCCCGAGTCCTTTTTATCAACTACTCGGCTTATGATGGAAGGGATCAACTGAGACAAGAAATGGTTCAAGACGAGGAGCTTATTAGCTAATATCTTGTTCTTACTAATAATCGTCTTTTATACGAGCTTTTTCTTTTCTCAGTTAATAATCTTCTCGTTACACACTATAGTCTCTCTTACGCCTTACATTATCATTTTCACTATTATTATTAATCATATTTAACCCATACTTAACATCTGAGTCTGAATTTTAATCCAAATTGTTTCATATTTAAATTCTGGATTTAATTATCAAAATATCAAAAAATATCCCAAGAATTTTTTTTGTAGAAAATTTAATCCTCTATAAAAAAAGTCCTTAATTTTATCACATTTCTAATTGTTTAATAAAAATTTCAATTTAAAAAAAAATTTATTGAAATTTTCAAAGCTCTTGTCAAAAATTAATTTATATTTAAATTATCAAAATATCAACAAAACTTCTTAAAACTTTTTTGTAGAAAATTAAATTCTCTACAGAAAAATCTTTCTTCAACTTTTATCTTCAATACTTTCGTCAGAATAAAAATTCTAAAAAAAAAAATTTAATTAAAACTCAAAAAAAGTTATTTTTCACATCCAAGTTTAATTTAAAAAATTGAACTTAATAATACATTTAAAATTTTTTTTATAAACTTTAATTATATCCTCTTTATTGAGTATAAACGGTGATGCATTTTTAGGAAGTTGTCTGATTTTAAAATAACGATAAAATCTTAAAAGTTGGCGGGAATAATGATCCTCTCTTTACTTAAAACTTTCACCTCTCAAACAATTTACTTTTGTCTTATTTACTTGTTTTTAACCATTTATTTTTATTTACCGAGTCTCACGCGTGGGAGGAGCGCATTTATTTGTCCGTTTAATTAGACAGTTGGGATCCTTATCGGATAATCTCACTCGAAATATTATTTTAGTAATAAATAAACTGCATCCTACTTATATTATAGCAACCAATAATTTATAAATTTACAAGCCAAAAAAAAAAAAAAAACAAAGAAAATTTTAAATAAAATTTTCGAGTTTAACACTTTTAAAGTTACAGAAGCTAAGCCCAAAGGAGTTTATACAGTTTATCGTTAGAGCTTGGATCCTTTTGACGGTGAAGATTCTCCGTAAAATTTTCCCGGCAGCTTCCCAACCAATTTACGACATCGTACTTGGCAAATCCTTCAGCCGTCGTCCCAAGTAGGATTATAACTTTTCCGGGGAATCCTTGAATTTCGAAATAGCTCTGTCAGTCAACTTTTTAAATAATAGGACGTCGAAACAAAATAAATAACACATTTATTTTGTTTTATTTATCTGTCTTGACATTTCGCCAAATCTCGATAAAATGCATTTCAATTTCTGTCTATTAATTTTAATATAATATTATTTTATTTATAAATCCGATCATTGAATTAATTCACCGAAATAATATTTGACAGCGATGCGACAAATGAACTTTTAATAAATTAACCCCGAGTATTAATCCAGTGACTTATTTATCCGCCTTACCGTCACAAATATAATATAATATCCACTTTAAAAAGGTAAACTTTTCCTCCTATTGCCGCTTCGTGATATATAATATAATATTATAAATTTGTCACTTATAAAACGTCTCTTAAATATTTCAACGGAGTAATTCCCCGTAATCCGTGGCATAACTGACGTATTCTATATCTGGGTATTAAGAAATTAAGTATTATCGGATGTAGACCGAGATGGGGAGGTATTTTTATCCTATCGGGTTATATATTATATTTTTCAATTAATTAGCTGATTAATTAATTTAGATTTTTTTAAGCTACTAATTAAAGTAGACAAAAACAGAGGTGTGAAAATTGAAGCTTATTTAATAAGCTTCCAGGTGAATTTTAAAGAAATTTTTTAACTAATACCATTCAGAGGATATTTTAGGATAAATTAATGAAAATTAAGTTAGCCGGTATTTAAAAATTTTGATAATTTTTTCTATTAAAAAAATTATTAGAAAAAAATTTCATTTTTATCGGAAAAATATGAAATTTTTGGTGATAAAAAAAATAGAAATAAAAATCAAAGCTTTTAGATGAATTTTATAAATATTTAATAATTAAAAAAGTAAAATTTTCCTCATGGAATTGTAATCGTTAAATTTCCATGAAATTATCTAATAAAACAAAAAAGTCTGCTAAAACACTTAGGGATGCCTCTCAAGAGATTAGTCAATTTGTCCGCTGATAAGAACATCTGTCAATACATCCACTCACGGTGAAACGTGAGCAGACCTCCAAAAGAGTTCTGCCTACAACAGCACTGTCGGCGAATAAATTCGTTAGCTTTGTTATTTATTTCCAAATTAATTGAAGCCCACTACACTACACACTGTATATTTTACCTTCGGAATTTCATTAAAAGTTCCGAGTCTGGGCCCATAATCTGCGCTGTATTCTCAAACCAGCAAGAAATTCAAATAAAATTAATCAGCCGCTGATATATTGAACGAGAATCAGAAAAGACAGTAATCAATCTCATTAGAATGATCCTCTTTGTCCGACTTATTTGTGTGACAAAACTGGCAAATGCATTCAGACGAAGGAGGTCTCGAGTCTTTACTTCTCCTTATTTTTCTTCTTCGTCTTATTTCTTATTCTTACTCTCACTCTGGAGGATCTGAAACCTCGGCAAAGGCAAAGACAATCCAAAACGACTGGCAGAACTAAAGCTGGGGATGAACGAGGACGTGGAGCGTGTGTGAGAATTGCAAGCCCTTACCGATCAGGATAGAGAGACCTGGACCTGAATAAGCCTGGACTTAAACTCGAACTCCAGAGGAAATAGAAAGACGAGAAGAGATTGTACGCCTGCAAGAGCAGGAGTGAGGAGCGAGCCAGCATCCACTGGACCACGATTAGCATTCTCCCATGAAGGAATGTGCTGGCCGTGTCACGTCAGCCGGTGATCGGTGTGAAGCCGCCTCGATTCTCTCTTCTCTTTCTGCATCTGCATTTCCTTTTTCTTCTTCTTGCTCTTGATCTTGCTCGTGTTCTTTGGGTGCTTTTTGTGCTCCTTTTTCGAACTGTACATGTCCCACCTCATTCGAGCGTGTATACTAGCGTTCCGTTGATGGACCCAGATCCAGTTCTCGTAACATCACTTATCGTCCGTGTCCTCTCGACATTTTATTCTCCTTTTCGTTACCAAAATTAGGCCCTACAAATTAGATCCCGGATACCCGCTTCCATTCAGCTTTTTTTCCCTCCGTTAGCCACTTATCATGTCCCTTTCAACCCCTTCTGTTCTATTTTGGATGAAAATATACTACGGAGTCCGTAAAAGAAGTAGGAAGAGACTGATCAAATTTTGTGATGGTCAATTTTCATTCTGAATTTGATTGGCTTTTAATTTTGACATTCTCTGGCAAAGTTTCAAAATCATTGTAAATTTTGTGAATTTTTTTGATGCACTAATGGCCATTACAGAAAATTTAAATGCAAAAAATAATCTTTATCATTTTGGTTAAAAGTTTTAGCTACTTACATTAAAATAAAAGTAAACTTGTTGGAGAAGCTGCGGGCCCGGAAAGGATACGTGCAAGTTGAATCTTACCTTAGAATAGCAAGCGTAAGAAAAGCACCACTAGCAACTGGGTACCAGGCTCAGGTCCTAGAGGACAACCCAACCGTGAAATTACAGAGCCTTTGAAATTAAGTTGAGAAAACAAAGTTTTACTATTGGACCAGCTAGAAAGTACTCTTAGTTGTACTACACATTCAAAGTACCACCCATTCATTCATTTAAAAGTCGTTAAACCAGATTAATTCTCATCGAATTTCATCCCCGCCGTACAATCTATTTCTATATTGTGAATTAAAAGTTATCCGACTTGGAGTAGAATTTCCGCGAATTAAAGATTAAATTACACGAATCTGAGGATAAATAATTCTGCACGCCTCATAAAGCAAATTTATATCCTCAGTCCTTCTAGGCTGTGACTATGAAAATTATCGACTAAATATTCCGTTGGGATGACGCTGCACCTCTGCTAAATTGTATGATGCATGGTCAATTCGTTAGGAGATGTTTCCCCGGCCGGGAGATAGAGGACCCGGGACTGGGTTCTGGGTTCGTTACTCACTTGACTGACACTTGGGCGTACATTATGGCCTTATAAGTATAAAGGACAACGTGTCATATCTCATATTTCATATTCATATTCATATGTTTGTATATATATGTAGATATGTACATTGCTGCTAAATCCTGATATGACGTCAGTACTCATGACCGTCACGTCAGCTCATTTTTTACAAACACTTTTTTCACGTCTTTCGGTGATAAAAAATCTGACCTCTGAAATTTCCGCTATTTTCAAGCTCAAAATTTATCAATTAATTTTTTTAATCAAAAATTTGAGAATTGTTTAAAAATACAGCCTCTTTTTGAGTATCTGTAACCAGTTATATTTTTTAAACGCGTCCTTCGATTTTGATTTTATTGGCGGCAATTGACGCAGTTTTTTTATTTTTTTACATAAAATTTTTTAAGTAAATTAATAAAACTTCTTGAGTGGATTAATTTATTGTGAAGAAATAGCAAATGCTGATATGGGATTGAGGATTTCCATAAACAGGATCCAATTATAATAAAAATGAGAAGACAAGAGCGACAAAATAATAAAGTAACCGGAGCGCTATCGAATCAGAGCATTTAGAAAGGAAATAACCTTAAAGTAAACAATGTTATGGTTATGAGAATTTAAAGGAAGGATTCGATACAAATTGTCGGTTGTTAAGAGTACGGGTAACATGAAACTTGGTTAATTCAGTACAAGTGATTGGAAAAGACCTCGATAACGAGTTATGAGTGGAAAAATAAGAGAAGAATTGTTGGGTGGTTTTTTTAGAGGTAATGGAAATTTAAATAGTTGATCTCTTGGTAGATAAAATTATTTTTTCATCCCTCGAAAAATTAAAAAAAATTAAAAAAAATTAAAAAATGCAAAGAGATTTTCTTCAAAGTGGAATAAAAAAATAATAGTTTTGTCTGAGCCGTCTTGTGCAGTTTGCAGAGTCGTTTGTAAGGAAAAGAACGGTATGCAAATGGATTGCAAGGATTTTATATTTGTATATAGTATGTTTGTCCGATGGAAAGACTAATAAATGCTATTGTTTATACTCAGCAGTTTGTCCTCTGCAGATTCTCTTCTCGAGTCGGGTCGAAATGTTGGGTAAGAATTTACCGGCCGGAAAATCAAGTCTTGTATGTTACTGCCAGCTCAAAGTGCCCGAAAGTTTTTCTGAGTAGCATTTGTACAGAGTAAGAGGGAATAAAAGACAGCACCAGCACCAGCAGGAGCTGAAGAAATGAGCAAAAAATATATGATATGAAAATAGATGGAGCTGGAGAAAAATTTGTGAATCAGATTGCAAAATGAGACGGCTCGGAGAATTCTCAAGCATCCCATTTTTATTTTTATACATTCCGTTTGTATGTTTTAAATATAAATTTAAATCTATCTGTGTGTATGATAATATGTATGTATGTTTATTTATATATTTATATGGGCATTTGTAATCCTTCGAATACTAATTTTATGCCTCGACCGTTCGGTTTGCAAAAAAAACAAAAAGCATTCTCTTTGAAAAATATATTACGGCGGTAAGACAGAGGTCAAGATCGTAAAAAAAGTTTTCGGGCTCGCCTCCTGCTTCTTCAACGCGAATCAATGCCATCCTTAATTTTAAATACGATAAAATAATATTCATTTTACTTTTTTTTAAACATTTCAATATTTAATTTACATTTAAATCGCTGACTGCCAATAAATAAATAATTCACGACCCAGAAATATAATTCACCGGATTAAACTCACAATTTTGGGTCATTGAGTTAAAGTAGCCCAAAAAAATATTTCAAGTCAATTTTTGACATAGAATTAGGGAAATAATTTTCTGATAGGAAATTTTGAAAAAAATTATAAGAAAATAATTTTGTAGTAAAAAAAAATTTTGGATCTCGCGGAAACAGTTGAAATTTTTGATAGAGAAGATTGCGTAATAAAACCCCCGATTTGCATTATGGGGATTTATTTAAAAGGATAGAGGATAGAGTATGAAACTCAATCCTCCTGACAGGCCTAGCTAAGAAGGTCATTCGTACATCCTTTCCATTTTGCAAAAGACTCTAAAGCCCCCACAATGTAACTGATTTATAACCGACACGTTTATACCATTGAGGTACTTCTTCTTGGTGTTATCTTCTACTCGTGAGTCTTGACACTCACTTAAACATCCTTCGTATTCTTTAAGTACATGTACCACTTACATACCAAAAGAAGAATAACTGAAAATAGAAGAGACGCTTATATTACCACGCCGAGGAATAGACTAGACACTAAATTATTGCTTTATCCCCAAAATACATTTCATATTTTTTATTTTTTATTTTATTGCTCAAAGGATCAAATAAAATTGATCCAAATGATTATAAAAAAATTTTTTTTTTTAATTTATGAAAAAAAAAAAAATCCACACTTCTTTAAATTACTGTATCTCCTAAAATATTGAAGATAACCCCATAGTATAGTAACATTATTTGTAGGAAATTTTCTAAGCTACAATTTTGGTCTCTTATGATTTTTCAATAAATCAAATATTTTAGGAGTTACAGCCATTTTTAGAGTAACTAGATAAAAATTTTATTTTTACATAAAAATAATATATTTTTTGTATCAAAAAATTTTTTTTTAATTGCGCAACTCACTCTGAAGTTGAAAATATATTTATTATCCCAACTTTATATTTTTAAAAACAATTAATTTTCACAAAAAAAAATTTTTGAATTAAAAATGTTGAAACGTGAGTTTGATAATGGAGTATTGTTCAGAATTGAGGAAACTTTTGTTTAGAATAACCATCAGGATGAAACTTCGGGATTCTGCTGAAAGTTTCTGGGTGATACTCAGTTAAACGCTGTTGTGTGTAGTATTGTCAAGTTCTCGCAGTTATAGGTAAACCATTTAAGGACAAATCCCGGCAAAGTGGTTTGGTTTACAATAGTACTCGACAAACGGCGTTTAGATAATGAACCAATTAGACTGGATAGTTGTAGTTGTACATATACTGCGGTATAGGCATAGGTATAGGTAAATCCAAAGGTATAGGAATGGAAGAGCCAACCGAGGAAGTCGAGTTTAGTCGGCAGTCATGCATGGATACATTTACGGTCAAAGATGCTCGCATTCTATCCGGTTTGGTGGCGTTCAAAGCTGCATTAGCTACGTTAGCTTCTATATCTATCCTTCCATAGCCATCACGTCGATGCTATGCTGTATAAATATATATAAATGTATTGTGTTGCATAGATATGCACGTGGGATTATACGACGGAATGAGAAGTAATGAAACAAAAATAATAAGAGCTACGGACGATAACACGAGTATTCAATATTCCTAGTTTACTTTTTACTTTGTATTAACAACCGTCATTTTTATTTTTAGTTGCTCCGACTCACTTTTTGCTTTGTACAATCTCCGTACATTGATCCAATAAACTCGACAATTTAAAAGAGTATTTATTTGGTTCTGTCTATTATATGTATCATCGCTGTTGAGCTCATTCGGAGTTATTAAATGTCCCAGGGGTTAAGTGACGGAAATTTAATAGCATTGTTTGCTTAACTGATTGTTATTTTGCATTTTGTTTAAGTTTTTGTTATTATTTAAAAAGAAAATTTAATAATTAAATGCCAAGTCATTGTTCAGTTCTTATAAAAATGACTATAACTCCTAAAATATTCATTTTAGAAAAAAATCATAAGAGACCTAAATTGTAGCTTAGAAAATTTCCTACAAAAAATGTTACTATACTATGGAGCTATCTTCAATATTTTAGGAGATATAGTAATTTAAAAAAGTACTTATCTAGTGAAAAATGAAAAATCATTATCTAGTCATTGTAAAAATGGCCACAACTCCTAAAATATTGATTTTTGGCAAAAATCATAAGAAACCAAATTTGTAGCTTAGAAAATTTCCTACAAAAAACATTCGTATACTATGGAGCTATCTTTAATATTTTAAGAGATACAGTGACTTAAAGAGTATTCAATATCTAGTCACTGTAAAAATTACCATAACTCCTAAAAAATTGATTGAAGAGAAAATTATTATTGTTATTATTGTATAATAATGATAATGATGATAATATACATAGATAATTTGTAATAGTTTGTGTTTAGAAACGGTTTTACAAAATCAGCGCATTAGTAACGGGCGAGTTTTGTGAGCGGAAAGGATAGCAATGATTTGTTGCCTCATTTTGAGTGAGCCGACATCGATATCGCTATACATCATTTGTAATCAATATTGAACGTGTGAACTTTGATTCCACTTAATAATTCCAGTTGAGAGACTAGATCTATACGCAGTCGGTTTACCGCAGAATGTAGATTGTAGACTAATATATATATACATATATATTGACGATTCAGTGAATTAACGTGGTGTGATGTCTGCAACTGATCATTCATCATTAGTCGGTTGTCCTCTCTACTCTACGCCAGTCTATAACCCTATTGATTTAAATAATTCACTTCATCTAGTTTTAAGCTATCGTTCATTATTTTTTGAGACCCGCGAAATGGGTCAGTATGTGTAACGGAACCATGAATTCTTTGAAAAAATATATCCATTAATTATCTATAAATAGTTTTGGTGAATTTAATTATATTTTTAGAGGTCACCTCAATAAAAAATTGTTTTTTACTGCTATTTTAAATTTATTTAAAATAATAATAATATTAAGAGAATGAGAAAAATTTTGTGTCCAGGATAGTCATATGATAAGATGTTACACTCATCGAGACCTTTTATTTGAGTACTCACATCAATTTTTCATATATTTATATATATTTTATATGTATATATGTATATATCAAAAATATAATAAAAATGCATGTGGTTACTCAAATGAAAGCTCTTGATGAGTGAATCATCGGGATGAGTTTATATATTTAAAAATGTCAATATTTACGAAAATATAGTGCAATTTAACAAAATTCATTATTTAATAAAGCAAACTTTTATTTATTTATAGTTTACAAGTCACATGGTTCTAGTAATAATAATTTTGCTTTCAAACATTATTTATTATTATTGTTATTTAAAAAAAAAAAAATTTAAAGAAAAGGTTCTTCTCTTGATACCGTTGCGATAATATGATGAATTCAAAATCGAACTGACGGTTGAATCTCATGACTGACGTGCACCAGTGAACAAGACCTGCCGTCAGGTAACTCGGAATTAATGAGATGTAAACAATTTAACGGTAAATTAAGCCCAACAATGAGGCCTCTTCTGTTCATTCGTTCATTCTGTTCGTTCGTTCGTTCGTTCGTATCGATTATCTCGCTCTTCGTTTTCGGTCTCTCGCTTCCTCTCTTTGATCGTTTGTAGTTGGTACGGTTTAGCCGGCGTGTTATTCACAATCACTTCTCACACGATTTTCTCTCAATCTACGGCGTATGTCATCATTCCCGAATAACCCGCATTCGTATTGGAAATCAACTGAACCACGCTCCGCTATTTTGAGAGCACACTGATCGAGCCAGTTTTCGGGTTTGGGTACCATCTATATATTTATATATCTGGTTATACCGTGTGTTATGTTCTATGTTGTAGATTCGAAGCTTACAAATGCTTCATTACAATTCGTATCAGTGAACATCGAGCTCTCATTTCTCTATTACTCAACTCTAATTTGATCTTTATTCATTATAGACCCGGCTCAGTATGTGTGAGTCTGCCGTCTAGCAGCCTCCGAGCTCTATATTCTATTCAAGCCATGTATATTCATATGGAGAGAGGAATTTGTAAGAGATTGCATCGCTGGAATTTGTCACTAGAATTTCAAATATTTGATCGAGTTAGCTTTTCATACTCCGTTTAATTGTAATTATCCCTATGGTATTTTAATAACTTTCAAATTGCGATCGTAGTGATGTGATATATAGCAACTAATAACTAATTCCTGTTTGTTTTACGCTAATTCTTGTTTAAGTTTTTAGAAAACAATCTATTATTGTAAACTAGAATACTTATTCTTTTAAATTTTGTATCTCGGAAACTATCAGTTGCACAATAATCATCATAAAAACAAAATTGTAGCTGATGATCTAAACTTTCAAATGAAATTTGGCTCAAATTTTTATCTTAATTGGTTCAAAAGTTATAAGCTTCTGAAAAATAATACGTTTACGAAAATCCATTATATTAAACTGATTACATATTTTTGAAATTTTGTATCTCGAAAACTATCCATCAGATTTTCATAATGATAAAAGCAAAATTGTAGCTTAATATCTCAGCTTTCAAACAAAATTTGAATCAAATTTCTATCTCAACTCCTTTGAAAGTAACAAAACTCCAAAGATCAATAATAACTTTCCAAATTAAAGGCAATAAATTCAAGTTCAAAAAGTTCACAACAAATTACCACAACTCATACTGTTTCTCAACTTTAACAGCAGTATAAAATAAAAATTTCCAACCACAAGGATCAAAGTTCCAAATTGACAAATATTGACCATGAAACAAACAGCTATAATAACTTTATCGATTGTTTTCGGTGAAACAAACTCACTGTTTAGTTTCAGTCTTAGCATTATATAGTTCGAGTAATAGCAACAAGTGATTCCCCGATGATTAACAGAGACTAATAACAATAAATAAAAGAAAAAAAAAAAAGGGCAAAGAGAGTAGAGTAAAGTTTGTTAATCAAAAGTGGCAACACTGTTTAGCACTTTGAATTACAGGATCCTTACGGCTGTGTAGTGCCGTCACTTTGGTTGATCGGGTACACGATCTGGCAAGTAGAATTCGTGATACTCGCGAAATGGACGATACGTTACCGATTCTGGTGGTGGTATATACGCTGTTGTATCTTATCTCGTTGATGGCCACTTAAATTATTAAGTACGCTTTTAATCGCGCGTGTGGGAATGTTTTCCTGATTCGATACGGACTTTTTCTCACTACAGACTTCAGACTATGGTAGTACCGTTTATTCCTCCCTGCAGAGTACATATAGTCCAGAGTACGGGAGGAGTAAGAAATTGTTAAACTCATGATCAGTTTGCTGAAAGTTAAATAAACCAGAATAAGAATTTCTAAAGGGATTTTTAAAGCGTTTCTTTTTTAAACTTTATTTTTATCCCTCTCGAATCTCCTTATACTCTTGTTTATTTTTTATCGCGGTCCCGTTCATCTCGACGTCCTTCTAATTTACCATTTGATAATCGCATTTCCATACAGACAGCTCTTCTTCTTCTTCTTCTTCTTCTTATTCTTATTTTTCTTGTTTCTTCTTCTTTAGTGTGTGTAAAATCGAGCGGTAGGCTTTACGTCGGCGTTCATTTAACTGACGTTCAATTTTTATACTTTTATCCGTCACCTCTTCTCCTCTCCTGTCTTTGTTTTAACGTCTACAGGCTACAGCTTTTATTCTACCGAAGATCGACTTTCAACATACATATAATTACATGTTTATTTGCGCTCTTTGTTTTTAGTTTTTTTTTTTTTTTACTTTCTACATTTAATAGAAGGTTTTTCAAAGTCACTAAAAATGTCCGAAATTTTTGAAACTAAGTTAAGAAAGAATTTGATTTAGTCTCAAATAAAGTAAAAAAATCTTTAAACCAAATAAAATATACTTAACCCAGGAACAATTTTCTAATTCAAGAATTTTTCCACTTGATCCAAGATACTAAAATCCTCGAAATTAGTTTGTTAAGATTTGATCTCTTGAATCAAGTTAATTTCTGCATTAAAGCACTAAAACTATAAATAAGTCCAAGAAATTTCGTTCCAGAAAATAAATTTCTTCGGTCGAGATTAGAACGGTTTTAGTCGAATGAATTCTTCGTAGTTGACGTTTTAAACCAATAATAAAACAGACGATTACAATCTTGTCAGCAGTAAAAGTTAATAGTTGGTTTCTTTGTAAACTAATAAAATTTTGTTGGTCTGTTAATAAAAAGTTTAGATGTCAATTAAAATTTCTATGATGTTTAAAGGCTTGTTTGTTCGGGTTAATTTTAACTAGGCGCCAGATAAATATTTATTATCATTTATTTTTACTTTAAGTACCGATAATAATAGGGTGTCTGATTTATCCTCCGGGATAATAAATTTCGAGAGTTAAATATTAAAACAAGAGGAATTAATTGGCCCAGGACTCTCGACCGACTAGTTTTAAATTTAAAGAAAGTTTTTGGGTCGAGCATTGGTCAAAAAAAAAATTAAAATAAAAGACCAATTATTGTTTAATTAATCATAATTTTTTCCAATCAAATTTATAATTTTTAATTACGATTAATTCAGTTAAATTAATTAATTAATTAATTTTGAGCAAATTGCTGCGAAAAAATTGAAAATATTCTATCGATTATTATTAATACACATAAAACAGGAAGTAGAAAAGAAAAGGATGACCAGAGGAAGTAAAACTGATACTAAGGACCCATAGCAGTGCATGCTAGTGTAGCGATAGCGAAGGATGTGAGATAGAGAGCCGGGGGGTGAAGACAGGAGGTAATTTACGAGGTATCGAAGACCTTGTAGACTCCCACCGTCGGTTAGGTGGACCTCGCCCCTACCCCTGGTATACACCGCGGAATAATCGAGTCTTGGCTCCTATCCGCGGTACCATGCCGTCGATCTCCCTTTTTTATTATTATTTTATCCTATTCCCTCGTACTCTTTATCCTTACCCTTCACTTTCATGTATATATGTATATACCAACACGTGCCTCCTTTATTTAGCATTTTCTTAAGCCAACAAAGAGCTTGAGACGTTGCAGGAGCAGAACAGGCACCGCCTCTGGCACGATTCACATCATTTCATACTTGTACTCAAATTTTAAATTAAACTGCGTCTAAGGATTCGAAATTTTGAAGCTGATATTTTTTGGATGCGAATTGTATACTGGATAGTTATATCAGAGCTCAAAAAAAAAAATAATAGTTATAATTTTTTTTTTGGGAGTAAATTAATTTAGATAGAAAATTTTTGAGTCAAAGACCAAATCATTATCTGGTCTCTCTAAAAACGGTCATAACTCCTGAAATATTAGTTTTATGAAAAAATTATAAGAATCCAAAGTTGTAGCTTAGGAAATTTCCTACAAAAAACGTTTTTATACTATAGGGCTATCTTCAATATTTTAAAAGATACAGTCTTAAGTAATCTTCATTATCTAGTCATTATAAAAATGATCATAACTCTTAAAATATTTTATTAATTTATTTTTAATTTTTTCTGCTACTGGTAAGTGACTATCTCCATCAACTTCTATCTTAGTGTGGTAAGAAATTCTTTTTCAACTGATTTTTAATTTAAAAAAAATTCCCTGGAACTTAATTCCATCAATCGACCAAAAACCAATTTTTATAAAAATTTTCTATAATCCGGGAGGTTGTTACAAAAACCGCGAATTAGATATAAGCCAGCAGGACTGATTACAACTTGAACTCGGTAGATAGTATTATCATTCTTTCAAAGCTCTTTAACATCTTCTGAATAGTTTATCCAATCGTACAACCAGAAAGCCGGAGAATGAAAATGCACCTGCGACATCGGGCCGGTAGGAAAGAAAGAGGAGGATGTAAGAGAAGATGTAATGCAAGGATGGTCTAGTACTGTGTACTCTGTACTGTAGAGCGTAATCACAAGCAGCCGTTCACGGTCTAGAGTCTCCTTGTCTCGTTGTCGCGATCACTTAAGTCACCAGTTGCACGGTTAGGGTCTAACCGCGAAATTGCTAGAAAGGAAGCGGATAGGAGGTATATTGTATATATTGTATGTATTGTATATTGTATATTGTGTATAAACTATCTGGAAAACGAAGCTCACTTCATACCGCGGTAATCCTCTTGACTGCTCGGTGTGCGATGACTGCTGGAGTTAAATAAAAAATTTATAAATAAAGGAGAAGGTGGAAAGGCAAAAGACAAAGTGAAGGAGCGAGAGGACAGCTTACGAGCTCACGAGAGGAGGAACCGAGACCGAGTGATCGGGAGGAGGCTTCACCAAGAATGAGAAACAAGGAGAGAGAGAGAGAGAGAGAGAGAGCGAGGAGGAATCAAGGCAGAAGTTCCCTCGACTTCCTCGACCTCAACCAACCAAACCGGACTTTCGTATCTCTCAACGAGCTGTAGAGCTTGGATGATTGCATTCCGGGCATAAGGAGTCGAGTGTACAGGGATTCTTATTCTCTAAGGTTTTATTTAAAATTCACGGTGGGAAAGTTCCCGGCCTTGCTGATAGAGATGACAAAATAGTCCGTCCACTCGATTTATTGTTTTGTTTCAGACAAATCGCTGTTATTGTCTCGGACAATGATCATAATTATAATAATTGATAAGACACTCTGGACTCGGTCAGGATTTTTTTTTAGTAATTATTTTTTAATGAGTTTAATTCACGGGTTTTCGGCCGCTCAATCAATCAAGCTAATTAGATTTTGCTGATTGATTGATTAATTTTTAAATGTTTCGTTTTTTTTTTTTTTTTTTATTAGAGCAGTTCTTTCGTTTGGTTTTTAATAGACTTGATTGTACGGAGAAGGAAAAGCTGGGAAGTTACTAGTATTATTAACTAAAAATAAATATTTATTAGCAATGAATAATTTATTAAAAGTAAAAAAAAAAATAATTTATCAAAAATTAAAACTAATTAAATATTAGCAAACCCTTGTATCTAAAACAAAATACCAAATTAAAAATTTAATACCCAAGATAACATGTTAATAATATAATAATAAAAATCGGTTGTTTTTGATCCTCGTCAGTCTGTCTCGTTATCCAGAAGATTGGCATCAGCCAAAACAATTACAGTACTCGACTCACTCAACTCCTTTCGAGGTTTTACGCAAGCGTTAATACGCACTTGTTTACAAACGATGCGTTGCGAATGTAAAATAACACATCTCACATCCCATCTTTTCTACCAAACGTCCGCATCCACATCCACACAATAAAACACGGATACGGATGCAGGAAAGATAAATTCCATCCTCTCTATCGTCCAATCAAATTCATTTTTATTCATAACTAACGCCTTTGATAATATTTATATTAATGTACCCGGTGGATTGATAATGAAGTAATGACTCGGATAAAAAACAATAATAATAATAATTGGTGTTACTTTCGATTCGTTTTATTAGTTAGGTCGTTGATGATATTTAGATTACGGCCACGCGCCAATTGCCGGGCTTAAATTATTTTATTTTATTTATTATTCTTATATTAATATAATATGCAAGTTTATTGTCGGCTAATGCCCGGTTAAGATACTTATAAGTGTATGTATATTCTTAACGGTTTAATGAAAACTCATGCGCCGATTGAGATATTACTTATGCATTACGATTATATTAATATAAGATAATATTACATACGTTTAAGTACGTAGTGTGTGAGTATGTTAGTGTAAGCGAGATAGCAGAGTTACCTTGGATTGAATGATCGTTTCAATTAACTGAGCCTACTATATACTCCGAGATGTCATAAATGAAATATATTCTTATTCATCATCCGTTAATTTAATAAGAGTAAGAGTAAACAGTTTTATGGATATAAAATATTGTTGACACAGTTTTATTGCTCTGTAATTGGTAATTGGGGATGTAATTCACTCTGACAGGATGATTAATATTTTTATTTACAAGGAAAACACTATTTTATCGAGTTTTGTCGGAGTTTGGTTAGTTTTTTTTTTTTAAGTCTGGGCCCATAACCTAATTGAGAATTAAAATTTAAGTACTTTATGAAAGAAAAATATTTTCTGTAAAATTTCATTATTGGGTTGAAATATTTCAAGTTTTTTTTTTAATTGCTGAATAAAAATTAAATTTTCAATTTTTTCGGTAAAAAATCAAAAGTACATATAAATCGAAAGAAACTTTACTTATGGAAAATTCAACTCTCTATAAAAAAAAATTTCTTATCAATTTTATTTTTTAGCCAGAATTTTGGAAAAATCTTAAAAAATCAGGAAACCTTATATTCAAATTTAAAAATCAAAATTTTTGGTTAAATATTAAATTATTACTTTTAATAATAAAAATACATTTCACAATTTTTTAAAATTCTGGGCCCATAATTTGATGAAGAAGAGAATTTAAAGTAAATATCCAAAGCCTCTATCAAAGAAAAAAAAATAAAAATAAGAAACTACCCTCTATAAACATCAATAATTAAATTTAAATAATCGGCTTTAAAATTTTATCGACTCAAGACAAGTTGAGCCGATCTAAGCCCCGTAATCTCGGCAATAACTTTCTTTCCACAAAAGAATAAATTTTCCAGAATAGTCTCGTCTAAATTAATAAAAGCAACCTCCTAAACCCTCAATAAGTGAAAAATAATCCCGAGTGTTGTATTAAGATACTCAGATTTCGTTTTCCTCCTCCCCATTAATCCTCGGGGTATTTAAAGTCGGTGTAGTATTACCGGGCGATAATTAGCGACGTAAATGTCATTAAGAAGATAAAGGAAGTGTGTTAAGCTTTTGCTGAATAGTACTGTATGGGAGGAGTTTAGAGTGTACTGGCGCCAAGGTCTGTTATCTTCCTCTTGACTATTATTATTCCCACTTTTATTCTTGATCCGTGTACCCGAGCTTGAGACTTAAATATTACTAAGTATATTATCATCCGCGACTAGACTCGAGACTCTAGACTCTAGACTGTAAATGTACTCGTACTAAGTACAAGTACTAAGCATAAGCAAAGAGTGAAGACTTAGTTTAGAGTGAGGTCTGGGATATAAATGAAAAATAAGGGGAGACAGCTCCTCAGCTTAGGGGGAGGTGTGTTCGCACGCGGTCTTTTGTTCCCCTCGGGAGGTATGGACACACATAAGCGGTACAGCTCGTACTTGGTGCATAACTCTGATGAGCATTCAAGGTCCTCATGCAACTTGTATTATTCTCAGTCTCAGGTTTTAAACTCTTAAGCTATAATATAATAATATAAATACAAAACCTTTGCTGCTAAGAGTATGCGTGAATTCTTTTGAATCACGACAGGATAATAACCGACATCTTCTCTCTACATTATACTTTCTATCTTACTCATTTGCCATCTTTCCTAACCATAAGTACACACACAACCACAAGCACAAAGGCCAGAGAATATCCTAGATGATTAAATGCTCCATATGCGATGATGGAACAAGTTACTTCAAGGATAAATAAATACTAATAACATTTATTTTTTTAAGTTGGAATTAATGAGTCGGCTCACGCTACTCAGAGTTTCAGTGGAATTGAAATTTTGAAGGAGTTTATGGTTTATAATGCGGGAGTTTATTATTTTAATTGTTTTGAGGGAATATTTTTAGGGGCGTAAAAAAGAAGATGATTAAATTTTTTTATTTTAATGAAAAAATTACCAATTACTCTTTGAAGTATGCAGATTCTTAAAATCTAGACGAAGAATTAAAAAATTCAATCATTTTGCCAAAAAAAAATGATTTAAAAATCAGTTTTTCCAATTTTTGACATTTTTATTTAAATGGGGGCGTTGAAAAGAAATTGATAAAATTTTTTAATTCAAATGAAAAAATTACCAATTACTCTTCAAAGTATGTAGATTCTTATAATTTATGCGAAGAATTGAAAAACTAAATAGTTTTGCCAGAAAAAATGATTTAAAACTCAAATTTTCGAGTCAACGATGAAGTAACTTGTTAAATTAACAAAAAAAGAGAATTACTACTATTATTATTTCCTCGTTCAACTATAACTTCGGGTTATAGTTGAAGTACAAGGTACAAGGTAGAGTTCTATACAATGTTAAATGTTATATGTTAAATGCTGGATGTTGGATGGTGGATGGTGGATGTCCTGACACCTACGCACTGGTCTTTATCTTCGAATCGTTTGCCCGCACATACGTATGGTACTGTAAGGTTGTAACTACATTCCCGTGTTATACGTCCGATCGAAACGGCAACTGTCGTAAAATTCAGACCGGTTGTATACTATCCCTGTGCTAAACTCCCATCCAGCGCTATGCTGTGCCGAGCAAAGCTGATATGTGTGACTTTGTGCAAGCAAACCAACGATAATGGACATCCGAGTTAAGGGTACGGGATATGGGATTTTAGTTATGTCTATTTTATTGAGGAAAAATGAGACCCCGGTTTAAGGACATGCTATTTTATTCACGCTGATGCGATGCTGCTGTTAGAACAATATATTTGTTAATAAAAAAGTTATAGCGCATAAATAACCGGCTAAGGAATTCATTTTTTTTTAACTGTAGTATATATTAACCCCCTGAATTCGTTGACTTGAAAATAGACTGCGAGTTTTTTTTTTTTTAAACAGAATTTTCTTTACAAGGTTCGAAATTAATCATTTTTAAGTAGTGTTTTTTTAGAATTTCGAAAAATAGCTCTAGTTTCAAAATTTTTGGTTTTAAAAAAAAATTTTTGAAACAAAAAGTGTCTGGAAATAAATTTTGAACAACTTTGATATCATTGAAAATTTTTGTAAACTCAATATTTCGGAAGATATAGTCATTTTTTGTAAAAATTAAATTATCCACATTTTCATTTAATAAGTTTATGATTATTTTCAATTTTTTATTTAAACTCTCATAAAAAAATCCTCGTTCCCATCAAATATAGTAATTATTATCCTTCTACATCGAAAATATCCCCATCTTTTTCTCCTCGTCAAAAAAGAAAAAAAAACAAGCTAAAAATTGTTTTAATTTAATAAGTAAATTTTTTATTTTGGTTCCTTTAAAAAGGTAATTATTGTTTTGACATGAAACATTTTATTGGCTGTACATTTGTAGTTGGGATGAGCCGAGACATTTGTCGGGTGGAGAAGGGAAGAAGGAGCAGAGCAGAGCGAGGCGCAATGATGTTGAAAGGTAGCTGAATTAAAGATACTGGCAAGAGACAATTGGGACTGGTCGGACAGTAAATAAACTGGTGGTTGCTTTATTTTATTTATATTTTTTATTGCCCCGGTAACAAAAAACCCATTTACAAATATATATGTATGTAAGTTTAAATAAAAGACAGTGACCGGTTGTGAGGATGGTTTTTTATGTGCTGGTTAGATATAGATTCGCGAACGGCACGGTCCCAATCTCCATCAACCACTTGCCAGTCGTAAAAGTTAATTAATTAGACGGGAGGAGAAACGGGCAGATACCCGAAGAATCGATCCAAAGAAACTGAGAACAGAGAAACAAGAAATAATATCCGTCCGATATACGGACAGAGAGGGTAGATCTATCGGAGCTTGAAAGCGAGAGAGCAAGATAATACCAACACCCAGATAAAACGAAATTGCGTTGGCTGTTTAAACGAGTCCAAGTCAGCCTTCCACGTGATATCCGATTCGGAAGCCACCGGTATCGCCGTTTTCGCGGGAATTATCGCCCGGCTGATAAGACAAATCGCTTTGATAGGCCAGTCGCTATTTTTCCCTCCATTATCGATAAACAGGATTTATTTGTAAGGAAAAAAATTCTAGAAATTGAGAAAAGTCAATTTTCATGAATTTTTTTTTTGGAAAAAAATTCAAAAAGCTTCATTTTGAAAAATTTTTAATTTTTATAATTAAAAAATTTATTTATTAAATTAAAACAATTTTTTTTTTGACTGGGAGAAAAGGATGGGGATATTTCCGATGTAGAAGGATAATAATTACTATATTAAATGGGAACAATGATTTTTTTATGAGAGTTTAAATTAAAAATTGAAAATAATTCCGAAACTCATAATCATTTTTTAATCAACAAATTTCCAGAAAAAAAAAAATTAATTAATACCATAAAGATAATAAATGAATTTTATTTCACCCAATCTCATTTACCATTCTATAAAAAATGTTCCCGGTGACTATTTCCTTTCCTCGGTGCCTCGAGAAGGTGAATAATGACGTGTAAAATAAAATAAAAATAACGAAGTAAGTGGAGTAATGTGAGCAGCCGGAATGAGAAATTAAAAGAGAATAGTCGCGGGTCGCGGGTGGTATAACACACAGTCTCGCCGAGTTAATTTGCATGCTCGGACCAGGCTAATTACGGGTCTTGAACCCTCCAGTATTCTAGCGCTGTGGTCAAAGTTGCGCGACGCAGTGACATTATATACCTACACCTCTACTTTTGCCTTTGCCTTTGCCTTTAGCTTCTGCATTCTACATGAATTTGCGTATGTGTATCCTTGCAAGGAGGGAAAAGGGTAACTAACCCTTCTGTCTGCACGACTAGCGACCGGAGAAAATTGGATCCTCTATTATATTAAATTTTCAACACCTCAAACCTGTGAAACTTATATATTGCTAGGAATTTTTGCCAAGTATTCATTTAATTAAATTCAATTATTTGTTTAATAAATCGCGTTATTTTAAAAAATATTTAAAAAAAATTTTTTTTCAAATATTTACACATAAATTCATTTTAAAATTTAAATTTTATTGAAGAAAAATAAATTCTTTACGCCCTTTTGATGTTTCTAACACGACATAATGTTCGTATGAGTTTTCAAAACTATTTAACTTATTTCCGAGTTAATAAACCATTTATTGCACCAATAAATCTTTTACAGTCGAATAGTTGTCTGTTGACGTCATTCTGGGATTTAACGTTAGAATTATATTCTAATATAATACTATAATAGAAGCACATAAACATAAAAAAATAAAAAAAACATTCCACGTCTCTATTAGATTTATCTTTCAATTAAACAATTTTTGGAGTTTAACTGCCGACTCTTAATTTTAATGGCTCGTAATAAATAATCATAATATAATGTCATTATATTAAAAGAAAAAATTTAATAGAGTTCTTAGAGGGAAATAATTTGGGATTTTTTTACGTAGATTTCTGGAAAGAAAATAAAAGTGTGTCATCAGTTGAATAATAGTAATAGTTTTTCTAGTCATTTTACTGAACAATTATTTTTAGTGGGTACTAAAAAAGTGTACGACATTTCTCAAGGTTTAAATTCTTAATTTATCAACTAATTTTCTCAATTATTGAATTAAAAAAAAAAAAAAAATTAGTTTTAAAAATTTTTTATGTTTCAATTAATGATTTTAAATCATTTCTTAAGCGAAAAAAAAGACTCGACAATTTATACCAAAAGTATCAAGTATTTAAAAACAATATTTGTTCTAAAACTAAAAAAATAATTGTTGTCTTGTTGAGAAAACAACAAGAGGGTGGTACCGCCTCGCCGGAATTTGCACGTTTATTGTCGCATTAATAATTCATGGTGTTGCGCAATTTTTAATCAGCTGCCGTCTGCCATTGATTGATGCCACGCCGGCTCAACTCGCGCCCCCACGGGGTTCGCTTTCGGATTTACATACAGAACGAAAGGAAAAAGTATTGACACGCGATACATTGCCGGCGATATTATGTACTCGCTCCACACATTTAGCCGTTCCTCGACCTCATCCCAAAAGCTCATCGGTCCTTTGTTGTAGTCTTACTGATGTGTTATGTAGGGAGCAGTGAGTAGTGAGCAATCGCAGCCCGAATCGGCAACAGCCAAGTCGATACCACCAATCTTAGCGTTATGACGCCCTTGTCTTTATCCTTTTTCACTCCAAACATTTTTATTTTTATTATTTATTTCTTATTATTGTATACATCATTTTCTCTCCTTCTTATCCTTCTTCTGCCGAAGAAATATTACACATAGGTAATACTCACACAACCGATCGTTGAAATATTATTTCTCGGGTTAGCTCACCATTTCATTTTTTTTTTTTTATTTTTATTTTCCCTCCTTTCATTTTATTTATTATTACTATTCATTTATTTATTTAATTATTTAACATTGAGGATTATTTTTCTCTCTCACTTGGCCCTACTCATAAATTGGCTTGTCGCGGATATCGACCTACTCGCTTTGTCACGGTTAAGTACAAATTGACACTCAGATATCATTAATCAATAATAAATAATACAATAATACGGTAATAAATAACCAGTTGAGTTATTTTTTTACACTCTAGATTCGTTTGTTACAAATGAAACTCCGAGTCATCCTTTTTAATTTGTTTTTTCTCTTCTTGTTTTATTTATTGTCTCTTATTTATTTGGTGACCTAGTCTGCGGGCACTGAAATGGAAACAGTCGTAGAGAAACATAAAGATAAAGGTAAAGATAACTTGGTGTGAAGAGTCACTTTTATATTTTATATTTTATATTTTGGGCTTTATTATTCATTCAAACTCTATAGATACTTCTCTTTTATCTAGTATTGTATTTTTATCTAGGTCTTGCTGTTAAAATATCAAGTTATATGAATTATTGGGAACTACTGGATGAAACAGATTACTTTTATGGAAATTGGATGGAGTTTTTTTTAGAACAAGGACGATTGGTGTAGTCATTTTTGTGGGGTTTGGAGAATTTAATTTCATGAGTTTTGGAGGTTTTTACTGGGGACGTTGAAAAGTATATTGAATTATTAAATAATTTATAAAATTAATACATCGTTTTGAAGCTTAGAGTCTAAACTTTAAGATAATTTAGCCGAAGACGTGAAAAAAAAATTATGAATAATTTTTTTTTGGGTTTAAAAGTAAAAAAACTCGGTTTTTTCCCATTAAAAAATAAAAAATTCCCAAACTAATTACAGAAAAATTAAAATATATTTAATATAATAACTTAACAAATTAAAAGTATTTTTCTCCATAAATTTAAATAATTACTCTGACAATTACCTCAGCAAACAAGACATCATACGAACAACAAAATCCGGTTAAAATTTTTCCATTAGCGCTTCCTGAGAAGACACTGAAATAATAATAATAATTAAAATATTACACAATTAAGAGCAATTAATCAACAAGGCTCGGTAATTTGAATATAATCGGAGATACTAATCAATGAATACATAAATAACGAGCAGTTAAATTAATAATTTGAATCTGGTTAAAAAATTTCCATTTTATTCTTTCCTCGTAAGTTCCCTTATAAAATTAGATAAGAAAAGTTGAGCAAAGTAAAGTGAGGTAGAGGTGAGACGTGAACTCCACTGAAATTATGTACGTTGAGGTGAAACTAATTGTGAACTAGGCGCAATTAAATTAGCAATGGAAATTGAGGTTCAACCGAGTCGATGGCATACCAGTCGCACTTGTATTATGTGTGTGTGTGTGTGCCCGGGTTCTAATGTACCTCTGCAGTCTACTGCATAAGCGGACTGGATTAAATTAAAAGAATAAGTTTAACATGTGACTGTATGAAAATTTTTGTTATTTCTTTTTTTTTTTTAATTATTATATGTTATCTCGGTAGTATTTTGTCGAGTGTTAAGATTATAACTTCCTTTTATTTATAAAAACATATAAGTAATCTAAAGGAAATAGCAATAATTAGACTTATGGTAACTAGATTCGTTTTTGATAAAATCGTTAATGATACAGTGAAAAATAGGACTCATTATTATTTATAATTATTTAAGTAAACAAGCAGTTGTTTATCATTTTTCTAAAAATTATATTTAATTTAAAAATTTTTGATTTTAGAAAAAAATGTTTGAGACAAAAGTTGTCGAAAATTTATTCTATTTATTTTATTGATGAGTCAATAAGCAATCTATAAATATTTTATTAATTATAGTTTATTTTTTAGAGAGCTTGTAATTTACATTTTTGGAAAGGTAATTTTTAAAAATTGCTGTAGCTTTTAAAATTTTGATTTTGGAGAAAAAAAATTGAAACAAAAATTGTAGAGAATAAAATTTTAAACAATTTTGGTATCATTAAAATTTTTTGTATGAGCAATATTTTAGAAGATATAGTAGTTTTTTGTAAAAATTATAATTTGATGTTTTTGGAAATATATAATTTAGAAAAATAGCTGTAGTTTTCAAACTTTCAACTTTAGAAAAAAAATTTGAAACTAAAGTTATAGAAAATTGAATTTTTAACAATTTCGATATCATTAAAAAATTTTATAGGATCAATATTTTAGAAGATATATTTATTTTTTCCAAAAGTTATGAAATTTTATAAATCAGAATTTAAAAAACATATATGTGCAGGTATACCTATATACATTTAAAGGTAAATTTAATCGGTATGCGGTTCTCTCACAAGATTAGATAAAACCTGTCTTATCCAGGCATTAGTTCAGTCGTTACCGAAGCGCTAGACCGTTCAACTGGAAGTGATCTAGGCGTGTCTACCTCTGGCTTAACATCGTTTTGACTTATTCACTATTATATATTATTTATCACATATACCAACAACAACACTTGACTCGCTAAATTAAATATATTTAAATTTTTTAAACAGTTATCCTCGGACATACTTATTATTAAAGATGTTTTAGTTCAGTAAATACTGGTGATATGATGTATGTATTGTAGGAATTTTTTCCTCGCTGCTGACGCTAACTACTAAACCAATTATGAGTCAATTATCGGGTAATAATAACCCTGGTACCAAGTTCTCAACTTTGTAAGTTTGCGATGGCTGGTAATGAGTTAATAATACGTGTCGATGGATACAGGGTTTATTTTTTATTTTCGGGTGAATATTTGACGTTAAAATGCACGTGAGATAGCAGGAGGACTGTTTGTTGGTTTGTTATTTGTCGGAAATAGCTGCGGGTATGCTAATGGCATGCAAACCTAACCAGGTTTCTCCTTTTCACTGCTCACTTCGGATTATTTTAATATTTATTGTAAATTATCGCTATGAAGAAAGTTAATTAGATTAATAAGATAACTCGATACTTGGAATGAGTTTACTGAACTTGCAGATAAATTATTTATAATTATTATTATTTTCCGAGTTTTTAATGGAGATTATCTATTTTAAATACTGATTATTACTTTTTTTTTATTCATTGAAAAAGTAGATCTGAAAATAAACTCAATATTTTATAATCTTTAAGAGAGTCATTTATATAAATCTTAAAAAACTGATTTTTAAAGAATTTTTTCTAGCGGAATTATTGAACTTTTTTATTCTTCGTCTGGATTCTAAGAATCTGCATGCTTTAAAGAGTATTTGGTAATTTTTTCATAAAAATCAAAAAATTTTATCAACTTCTTTTCTACGCCCCTATTTGAATAAAATTTTTCTAAAAAAATTTGAAAATTCGACTTTTAAATATTTTTTTCTGGAAAAATTATTAAATTTTTTTATTCTTCGTCTGAATTTTAAGAATCTACAGACTTCAAAGAATACTTGGTAATTTTTTCAAAAAAATAAAGAAAATTTAATCAACTCCTTCCCTACGCCCCCAACTTTAAATTATATTTTAACACCCATCATATAACCATCAAACAAAAACATTTCTCCGATTTTCTGCACTCAATACTCTCCTCCCTATTTACAATATCATAACCAGCTCAACACTCAATAAAATAAAAAATCCGAATTCAATTACTCGAAACCATTACCAATCGAAATGAAATTTACCCGGGGGAATTAAATTAAAATCCAAAAAATGAATAAAGTATTTCCCTAGCATCACGATCCAATTACCCTATATAAACATAAACATAAACATAAATATAATTGAGCAAACATTTCCACGCGTCATAAATTGCTCGATACGATATTTTCGTCCGAACCTTTCCAATATTTATTTTTCCAAATTATTACCTCAGTACATAAAAATAAATAAATAAATAAAAGCAATTCTTGAGATTCCACATTCCATCAGAATTAATTGTCCATCAAATATCAAATGATCCTTGGTAGTAAAAAATAAAAAATAAAATTAAACGGCACCGTCACATATCTAATCCTCTTTACTTTCAGTACTCGGGCTCCGTAACCCCGTAGCAAATGAGCTGTAATAAAACATATAAAATATAAAATAACAATAAAAGTAAAAGTAACCAGAGACCAGAGACCCGGTAGTGCTGTGAGCAATAGTAGAAGCGCTACGTCATAGGCGGAAGAGTGGGGGGGCGCTGATGCTCATGTGTGGCGTGCGGTACATGATACTCGGCAGAAGCTATTAAATTTTATGATTTATAAAACAATAGTCGGGAATAGTTTATTGGTCGGTGTAAAAGAGGGGCACCAGCTGAAATGATCTTAAAGGTGTTATGTGTATGTATTATGAGTAATACAAGTGGAGGTACTGGCTTTTAATGCCCAATACAACAGAGTAAAGAGGGACTAAATAATAAATAAAAATCGTAAACTTTTACGTTTATCGACAGGTTAGTTGCGGTGCAGTGACGTTCTGAGGTCACGTGCTCGATGACTCGAATGAGGGGAAATAAAAGGATTTTATTTTATATCTCTAACAGAAGGGTTATCGAACTTACTTGCGGTTTCCTACTGTCTGATTCTATTCCACTTCTTGTGGGTTATCATTATCATTGTTGTTGTTATTATTCTAGCGCTAGTAAATAAAAGGTGAATTCATTTTTTATAAATAAACAAGAAACGATGAATTTGTGTTCTCATGCGTGAATTTGTTTTTTGTAACAAGAGTAGGTATATTATATTTCCGTGGTTATTTTATTAAAATTAGTTGAGGATTGTGGAAATTCGCTGGATCTAGTCGAGGTTTTTGTCGACATCCGTTGTTTTTTCTTTTCTATGATTGGGAGGGTTTTTATCGAGGAAATCAAATCGGATCGGGAATTATTGCAAGGAAATATTATAGAGTAATTAGATTGGTATTTTTATATGAAAAGGAAATAGTTATGGTTGATATTTAAGGAACTAGACTTTTTTTGATAGAATTGTAAATTATACCGTCAAAAAGGGCTTTTTTTTGGTGATAAGTAGTATTTTATATTTTAATAGTTTAGTTTATTTTTTAGAAGATTTGATAATGGAGAAAGTGGTTTTAATTTAGAAGTCTTCGATTTTAGAGAGAAATGTTGTAGAAAATTGAATTTTAAATCATTTTAATATTGTTGAAAATTTTTTTAAGTTCAATGTTTCGGAAGTTATTGTTTTTTTTTTTTTTTTTAAAAGTTATAATGGAATAATATATTTTTGAACTCCATAGTATTAAGATAAAAAATAGCTACAATTTTTAAAATTTTGAGTTAAGATAAAAACGTTTGAAACAAAAATTGTGGAAAAATAAATTTTTACATTTTGATCTGATGAATTAATGATTACGTTCATATTTTTTTTTTTTCAAATTAATCCATCAAACAATTAAATTCCCGTAAACACAGTAATTACCATTCTACATCAAAAATCTACCTACACTTTTCCGTCCATTTAAAAAAAAAAAAAAAAAAAAAAAAAAACTTACAGTTACATTTCAACAGTAAAAAACAAAAAAAGCTTGCAACCCTCGAGTGAGTTGATTCGAGGTCCATAAAAAAGGCGTCCATATGTCGTACCTCAATTGATTAATGATACACTTGAATAACTTTATTTGCATAAGTTAAACTTGTGTTTACATTACCGTTCACTCTTACGCTGTTTACTTTCCTGTTCATTTTTCTGTTTACCCTCAACTCTTGTGAGCTTGTCTGCTCAGTTGCTCGTACTCGTTTGCTGAGGCTCCGCTGGTACTCGTACTAGAGCATTTAAGGCCTCTGGTATCTGGCCTTAGCCTCTGTACTGATTCCAGGTTTACCTTAACTAAAACTTCCTGAATCCCTGGAATATTCACCGGTCGGTGGTTTAAGCCGAGCAGAGCGCCCTGGACTCGTCCCTCGACATTAAACACTGGATCCAGCTCGTTATCTGATCCCACGTTTTGACTCCGAGACCCGGTTATGGACGAATACTTAGCGATCGTCAAGGCCGATATCACCACGCAACGAGCCAACGATCCGACGATCCAACGATCCAACGAGTATAGACTCACTCCAACAGTCCTCTCATCCTTAAACCAACTCCGATCGTCGTGGAAAATCTTATGGACAATGGAATTCACTCTTTTTAAACCCTTACTTTTATATTTTTATATTATCTCAGCCAACTTTATTTTATTTATCTTTTCTTCAGCCTCACTTTTTTCTTTTGCTTCTGCTTTGCCGTTCCCTTACCTGGTTAATAATATTTACGACCTTTATTCCATATTTTTATTGCTGATACCTCTTTCGATAACTGTACCATGTTTTACATTAGTTACCCGTTCGATTTTTACCTTTTTTAAACAATTTTCGTCTTTATATTTATTAAAAAAAAAAAAAATATATATATATTTTTTAAAATTGTCGATAAAAAAAATTGTGAATTTTGTAGTTTTTTGCTGGGGACGTTGAAAAGTATGTGAAATTTTTAAGTAATACCTACATATTATACATGATTTTGAAGCGAAGAGTGTCCACTTTAAGGTAATTTTACCCAAGATATGAAAAAAAAATTTTGAATAATTTTTTTTTGGACTTAAAAGTAAAAAATTGGTTTTTTTTTGCAATTTCTGGTTTTTTTTATTGGGGATGTTGAATTTTTAAACAATTACTAAAATTAGTGCATGGTTTTAAAGCTTAAAGCCTCAACTTTGAGATAATTTAGCCAAAGACATAAAAAAAAAATTTTTATAAATTTTTTTTAAGCTTCAAAATTAAAAAAATTAAATTTGTTCCAAAATCACGTCATACTTTCATTTTTTTTTTTAAATATGTAATTAAATTTCATCACTTTTTTTATATTGTAATTTATAACAAATGAAAATTCTTTCTGTTTCAGGTAAGCGAATTTATAAAATTCCAGAATTACATATTACATAGTGCGGTAAGAAAAATTTTCCACATAATATTTAATAAGTACAACATTTTTCCGATTTTCTCTGCATACATACTTTAAATAGACGGTATAAGGCACTCGGTTATAAGGAGGCATTACTTGTCCTTCCAACCCCCGAGGGTTTCCCAGAAAATATGCAGACAATGTTTGCTTACCGGACGAGATCGGTAGTATGCACGCGAGCGATCCCCGACTCAACCCATGACACGTCTTTTTGCAGCATTATTGTTTTCGTATTCTATATGCTATTCCTATTATTATTATCATCATCATCATCACTATTATCATTATCATTATCGTTATCGTTGTTGTTCTTATTATTAATATTATCATTATCGTCGTTATTACCTGGTTCATCCGTATATTATAAATAAAAGGCTTAAACTCGGCATAAAGGACTAAATAATTCGTTTTATTCTCGGACCCCATTGTCCGCCGTTTATTTAAATTCTATAAAGCAAATCCCTATTCCTCGACTTTTATTTATTTAATTGCTTTATTATATTATACATTCTGCCTTTCACTTAATTACTTTATTTGTGTCAAAAATCACTGCAATTTCATGCCTTTGTCCGTCAGTAATAATACGCTAGTTTTTTGTTCAATCCTTGGTCGTAATTAAATTACTACTTTCATTAATTCATATCCATCTTCTTGTTTCTAGAATTAATAATTTTAAAAAATAACAAGTTATTGATATTCTTAAGTAATTCTCAAATTTTAAAGCTCAAGAGATCAAAAATCGATCAATTGATAAATTTTGGATAGATTTTTAGTTCAAAATTCCAAACTCAAGAAAAAATAATAGAAAACATTGATCGCAAAATTGGGGTCGTATTTCTTCGATGTGGGGAGGTGTTACATTTCTTGAGGGCGAAAAAATGTCCCGGGATATGTAAAGTAACAGTACCAATAAAAATAATTGAAAGTATAAAGTAAAATGAGGTGGAAAGAAAAGGAAGAGAGGTGGAGGGATGGGAAAGGGCAGGGAGGGAAGGAAAGGAACCCAAGGCGAGTTATTCTCAGAAGCTACCGGTCCTCAAGGAATCCCGAGTTGTTTTATTTATTATTCTGTTATTTTTATTTTATAAAATGTGTTATGTGGATATAGTCGAGGATATAGTGTGTATATAATACAAGAACATTGAGGAGCGCAAGCGCACCGATTGCTTCGGATGGAGTTGGTTGGATTATACTGCCAAAGGGTATATTTATCGGGCGAGAATGTATGCAGAAGCTTGGACATTGCTACAAAGGAGCCGACTTCTTCGCGTTTGTTGGATTTAACCTTGACGCAATCCTCTCGACGCATTTAAAAAACAACCGTACGCGAGTTGCTAGCATACTGCGCCTGTTTTATTTTTTAAATTTAAAGTAACATGGCTAAACGGTTTGAGTAAAAGGGACAAGCTGAAGGGCCCATCGGGGCTGCTAGGGGGTTGTGTTTCGTTTTACACTCTTTTAGATTATCAGGACTTTGATTCAGTTAATTTTAAATAGAATTATAAGTATTATATTTAGTTTTGAACAGGAAATTTAAAAACTTGGACAATTTTTAGAAATTTTAGATCTTTTTTTTGTTAAATTAAAATTTTTCATTAAAAAAAAAAATTCTAAAATTCTTAGAGCTTTTTTTTTTTAATATGAAAGTTTATTTTAAAAACTAAAAAAATTTTTTTTAAATCACTGAGAAATCTTCTTCCATTTAAAATCCCAAAGATACATTTTTTTTTAATTCATAGACAGAGGTTGTTATTTTTCCCAGTAACGCCTGGAGTTATTGCCGGTTGATAGGTGACCGGGAAAATTGGATTTTTTAGCGGAAACCACTTGACTAAACTCGGAATTTACTGCCGTTTTACTGTTCTAGTATTTACTGTTTAATTATTAAAAAAAACTAAAAAAAAAAAAACTGAATCATTTATCCTTCGAAATAAAATGAAAATAAATTTATCAGAATTAGAATATCGACTGTTTTAACGAACGTCAGCTTGTTTTTAGATCAGAGATGCTTTTTATTGACGTTGTATCTCACCGAAGTGACCCCGAGGACCCTCACCCACACATGACACACATGTATTTTAAAATGTTTTTTTTACTCATTCACTCACTCAGTGGATATTTCTGGCACAGTAACCATGTGCCCATTAGATATCCTGTAATTGGAACACATTTCTCGCCGCGGCTTGTAGATTCCCAATAGCACTCGAATATACGCCAGGTGTTTCGAACCAACCAAATCCCATATATCCATGTGAACCACCCGACCTTTTTAATCTAACACCTTTCGCAAAATATGCCCCAAAAAGATAAAATCGAACAACGAGCTACGATAAAAAATACAATATAAAAACGGATGGATAGATATATATGTATGTAGATATAGATATCTATCGTCAATTATTTCTGTTTTATTCTCAATGCTCAAATTATACCCGGGCATCACTATTTTATGCTCTATAATTAATGCGTATGATCAAATGGAATCTTTTTAATTAAAATGTATATCAAGCTCGGATTAAAGGGGATCATTTCCCGGCAACAAATTAATTGAGGGATTTATCCGATGAGATTTTATTTAAATTTTCAGCTACAGTTTCCGGTTTCATTTTTTTTTTTTTTTTTTTTTAAGTATATTATATAATAATGAATATGGTAAAAGTCGAGAGGATAATTTTATTGTAATTAAATTTTTTACACTGATGAAAAACTAGTTTAGAGATATTGATCCAAAAAATTAGATTATTTTGTGAAAAAATTTAATTTTTTTATCAGGTTATTGGTTCAGTATTAAAAAAAATTTAGCTCTAATTTTGGTCTAATTTTTTTGGATTAATTCAAACTAAATAATTTTTTTAAAATTGTTTTTTCTTGTTTAAAAAGTATATTAATAATTTTTATTTTCAATTTTAATCTGGAAAAAAAAATGTTTCGTCCTATTTTCAACAAATTGAAAAGCAATAAATGATTTACCGGTAAAAAATCAGTAAAATGCTTGACAATAAATAAAATCTGTTGTTTTAAAAATAAATATTGAACCCCTGAACACTAGTGCGGAGTGCAGAGTTAAAAAATACCAAAAAAAGAGTGAGGTAGATTTAACAAACAGTAATGAAAACAAATAGACCGGGGAAATGTAGAAGCAAGAGTTTAATATTTAAAGTTTAGCATTTAGTGGAACTGGGGAAAAGTTTTGCGGAATATAGAAGCAAGAGAGTGCAGAGTGCAGCGTAGAGAGTTCAGAGGAAGAGTAACAAGACGTGGATGAGAAGGAGCAAGAGGAAGGATAACTTTGAGAATGGTATGCAGGAAGATCGCCGAGTGAAATGCAACTGATAATCTCACGGAACATTTGCTGGTCTGTTCCCCTCAGCTCAGATTTAAATGGGAGTTCTGGCAAAAGGGGGGGGGCTCAGGGAGGGAAGAGTAAAGAGAAAAGAGGAAAGAGGATGGGAGTGAATAAAAAATAGCCAAGGATTGAGTGTAGGACAGAAGAGTAGAGTTGGCAGTACCCACAGGACGACGGCCGTGAAGTTTGCTCGTCACGCCCAATCGATGAGGAAGTATGGAGAATAAACGACCTCCCAAACTCTCTGCTCGTTTCACCGCATCGGAACCTCCGAACACAAATTAACTAAAAAATATATTTTGCTGGAGATTAAGGATGCGAATGCACCACTTGGAGGGATTTAAGGATAAGAGCTCACTCTTTTTTTTTGTTTACCAATAAAAAAAAAATTAAGAGAAAAGTTCTTGAGTCTTGGAAAAATTCTTCAACTAACAAATTGTTCTTGGTTAAAGTTAATTTTATTTAGTTTGAGATTTTTTTTGCTTGGTTCAAAATTATCAAACTTTTCAAAATTATTGTTTTTAGTTTAAAAATTCTACTTTTTAACCAAGTTAATTTTTTATCAGTGGAAAGTACTCTTCTTCATTTGTTCTTGTGTTAAAAAGAAAAAATTAATACGCGTATTTTTAACATTGAGTATAATTCCAAAAATCTATCGAATGTTTTTGAAAGATTCTATAGAAATGCAAACAATTAAACTTTTGATGATTTTTTTTCTCATAACTTTTGAACGCAATCGATTATCATATATATATAAAAAGCTTCGGAAAACTAATTAATCAAGAGCTTCAATTTCCGAGTCTATTTGTTTTTCCAGCCCAAAAATGACCTACTTTTCCATCCATTTGATAAAATTTCACCACAACATTAGTTTTAATAACTTAGGAACTTTTTGGTAGCTCTGAAAAAAGCTGCTCCCGCTTCCCCTTCCTCCCGGTTTTTTTTTCATTTCGCAACTGTCCATACATTAAATTCTTGATTAAAATGTTGCGGTGGCCCACTTTCGAGTTGGAAAAATATTAGAAGAGCTTCTTAAGAACAAGAATAAGAAAGAAAGAAGGATAAAGTTTTAAATGAGGGAGAATGTAATGCAAGTACGGATGAGCGGAGAATATCTTCGAGTTTTAGAATCTTTCTCGACGTAACGTCGGACGTCGTGTTCTCATCGGGGAATGGACGATTCGGGGTTAATTGGCGGGTTGAACTTTCCCGGGTAAGAGCAAAACTGTTTGGATTAGTTTGTACTGCGCTGCATCAGCGGATTGTGTAGTAGTTTTAATGGCAGATGCTGTCTTATAGGCAGAGTGAGGTTCCAAGGCTTCTTCTCCAGTCTACGGATTATGTACATGTGTACGCTTGTATACTCACACTGACAAGAATAAGAAAGTGTAAGCAGCTTTTACGTCTACGGGCCAACTCGAGTAACCGAGTAACGAGCCTGTAAGACGCCACGCTTAAATTATACGCTAGAATAATAACCCATTAGCTAGGAATTTTGAAGAATGTCGTTAATTACCGGGCATTAATTGGGGCTCCGTCCGAGTCAGCGAATTTTTTACTCTTTTTTAGCTGAGCTCCGCATCAAGCCTGTCCTTGCCAATTTCAAAGGGATCTTATTTCTATTTTTAGGTTAAGTTTTTTAGAGAGGAAGAAGATTCACTCCAAATGTTGAGGATTCGAAATAATTAGGTTTTTTTTAAGGTATGACGCAAGTTGCTGGAAATTTATTTTTACACAAAAAAAAAAAGAAAGGAAACTATTCGGTAAAAATTTAAGTAGCTTTTTTGAGAGGTAGTAAGAACTTGTAAATTCATTGAGATAAATTATAAATTTTAATAAATGGCTAGAAAGCTAAGTAATTTTTATTCTGGAAAAACAAGTAGTTAAAAAAATTTTAGCATGTTTAACGAGCTTGCAGATTTATTTTACTAAAATTAAATTAATTAGTTCTAAAAAAATTATCAAAAGCTTAATGGTTCTTTCTTAAGTTGAATTAGTAGATTTCTACTATTTGGTAGTGAATATTCACTATTTTGGATGTCCAAAGTATACCGCGGTATACTTTGCACAACAAAAATAGTAGATATCCACTAATTCAACTTTAGAGAGTTTGCTTTTCTAAAATATCTACAGAAAATTGAATTAAATAAAGTCACAAGGAACTTCCAGAAATCATCTATACTTTTTTCTTCTTACGTTCTTTGAAAATAATAAACTATATCATCATTTTTTTACTGACAACAAGTGCAAAGACTTAAAAAAAGTCTTTAAAAAATTTTTTTTTTCTATCTAACTTATCGACTTGATTAAAAAAAAATATAAAAAATCCAAAATTATGTAAGAAGGCCAGAAGGAAATAAAGTCCTCGGAAATACGTAAAGCCATCGGGTATGCTTGAAATCAACCAGCGTATCCTCCCGAGTCTCACTTGGATTTGAGGCATTCATCCAGAATGAAAAATCTCAACTGAGAATCCAGAATCCACTTGACTCTTTTCCGGGATAGAACTGGAAGCTGCAAGTGTCGTCGAGTATCAGTGGTGGCACAGCGAAGGATATCAGAGATTCTGTAGCAGCTCTCATCCAACTAGAGTAAGCTGGATGGTGAATGCTGGAGTAAACTGAGCTAGGATCCACATCTCCGTCGATAACACATATGTTTACGTAAAGCTACAGCCCGATACACGCTCCTGGAAATAAGAGTAAGAGTAACAGTCGGAAAGATGGAGGAATGATATTATATATTTATACACGTACGGTGGAGAAGAGACTAGAGTCAGATACAGATATAGACACAGACAAAGCGGATAAAATAAATATAAATGGTACTGCAGTATCACTAGAGGCTTTATCGGCTTTCACGGTGTCTCCATAATTGGAAAAGCATCAGCAGACAGACTCTACACGCATCGCCAAACTGGATCATCATTATGCCGTTTCTTTGATCCGCTTTTTTATTTTCTTCGTATATATTTATAAACCGTCATCAGCGAACAAGTGCCACCTGAGACGGCTCCTGTACGTACAGATGAGTGTTCTCCAGCTCCGCCGTAACCTCTACTATCTCAAAAGCTTGTTATGGTTTCTATTCGTCTATAACTTATGACTCGTCTATTGATTATGACTATGCCCTCTAATCGGTTGAAGTGTCGGGAGAAAAACCGCCGGGTTGATAGTTGTTCTTGAGTTTTTGCTCTCGTCAGTCTGGGGACAATAATTATAATTTTTTAAAGATTTATGAAATGGTTAGATAATTTTAAAAATTGGATTATTTTTTAAACTATTGATTTTAGAGAAGAAAGGTTTGAAACAAAAGTTGTAGAAAATTCAATTTTGTCATCATTAAAATTTTTCATAGGATCAAAATTTTAGGAGATACAGTCATTTTTTGTAAAAATCATCACAAATTACGTAATGACTCGATAAATTCATGATTATTTTAATTTCTTAATAACAAATTTATTTTATTCATCACAAATTTATTAATATATAACTCGACTAATTAAATTTTAAATGCATAGAAAATAAATTAGAGCCTGAAAAATAAGAAAATTAGCAAGTTCTTACACTTGAAATTGTCATTTAAAATTTCTCCATCAAGAGCCCAACGATTCTTTTCCTCGGTTTCTCAATAAACCACGAGCATCACCGGACAAAACCTCAAGTATTTTAATCCTTAAAAGAAATCTCAAATCACCAGGATATAAATTATAAATTTAGCATGGCGTTTACAAAAAACTAGGACCGGGACCGGCAAAGAGCGGGTCGGCCGTAAAAAATAAATGAATAATTAGTGAAAGCATGTTCTCAAATTTCATCACGAAATTTGTTTGCACGTCAATGAAATGAGTTAAAACTCATTTGACAAAGTTTACGGGCACTTTAGCATGTGAATAGACAGCGCCGGAATTAATGAAGCTAGTAAATTGTTAAGTCTCATTTGAATCCAATCAGTATGCAAGTACTTGTATCCGTCTGTGTGCTCCTTTCAAGGTGGTGGTGACACCTTGTCGATGATGCTCCCAGATGTCTGTACACGGCATACAGTCAAAGACAAGTCGGTGTGCTAGACTGATGCTGGATGGTTGTATACATTTTAGATTTTCAAGAGACACGTACCAAAGTGAAGCAAACACCTTCTACCTCATACCTTCGCCGTGTGCTCCTTTCACTCATTGTGCTGGTACATTTATATTAGACACTCGGTTGATCACAAACGGCTTCTGAAAGCCCCTGTCAGCTCTATCTTGTCATTTTAATTGAGCAAACACTGAAAAATAGTCACTCCCAATCGTTACAGTAATGCTAATATAAATACCGGCAGCTATTTTTGCCTCGTTTTCTCCCGTGTAGGCGTTCAGCCCCCTTTTGTATTTGTATTATATCCAGTTACCATTTCGTCATGTTAATATCAGCCATAAATACGCCGGTACAGTTCTTAATTGAATTCAATTTTTAATTGGTTGCATGATTACCGTTTTTTTATTCTCTAATGAATTGCTCCTTTCAAAATTAATAATTTTGGAAAATAGCAAGTTATTTATTCAGATAAAAAGCAATAAACAAAATTGTTTTCGAGTTTTTTTGAGATAACTTTTAAATTCTTAAAGCTATCGACTCAAAACCTTGTATACACTTTTTAAGCTTGAAAAATTGCGTCGATTGCCGGCAAACGAATAAAAATCGACCTACGCGTTCAAAAGATATCGCCGTTTAACGATACTACTAAATTGGCTGGTCTAAAGTAATTCTCAAATTTTTGACCTCGGGAGATCAAAAGTCAATCAATTGGTATATTTTGTAGGTCAGAATCAATTTAGAAATTCCCGTTTATCTCTTTGTATTGAAGAAGAAATAGAATTAGAAGCGATTACAATAGTTAGGTAGTGTAAGTGCTGATGCAGAAAGCATCCTGAGATGCAGTACTTATATTAATGCATTGAGGGCAGTCATTCTATTCTCAATTCTCAATTCTCAATTCACAATCCTCAATTCGCAATTCTCAATTCCGCTCGGCTTAACTTTACCCGCAACGTAGTCTCGGCTCATCAGGATCGACTGCTATTGTTCGCTATTATACCTAAGATATTTCATGATCATCGTCGATCGTGCAGCTGATCCAATTAGGGCCGACGGGCATTATTTTATACATTTTATATATTCAAATTCGAATAAATGGAGGAAAGTAGACCATGTTTATTATTATTATTATTATTATTATAAATAAATCTGCTTATGTTGATACAGTTACAACACTATAACTTTAATCATTTATATTTATATTTAACAAGGAAAAATAATTAGCGAATCGGGCCCATAACCTGATAGAATATCGAACAGTAAACAGTAGGTTAAATAATGAGAGACTGGTGTAACAAGTGACATGTTTTACGACGGTGACATTTATAGGAATTTATAATTAATATCTAATCGGGAATGTCTTGTTAATCGTCGATCGTTACCGGGCGATACTCGGTGTTCGGTGTACAACATATGTGTCTAGTATACTCACTCATACACCCGAGTAGAGCCTCGATTAGCATCCACATCCATATCCACTGGATTCTAATCGATTGCACATACAGTTGCTGGTAGAGCAACCGTGAGATTAAATATTTAATAAATATCAAATGCTGGTGGGTTTTTTATCACTGGCGTTGCCTTGAGTCACGGTTTACTCGATACCATGCAAATCACTTGTAACATACATATATACATATGTATGTGTATTGTCTTGTGTTGTGTGTTAACGTTAGGTTGGATCTCCCAATTATAATACAATAAGACGGGTGAGGTGTACCTTAGGATGGGTACGTGAATCATTTAAACGTGTATATTGGTTCACTCCTTATTATTATTATTATTATTATAAATAAATCTGCTTATGTTGATACAGTTACAACACTATAACTTTAATCATTTATATTTATATTTAACAAGGAAAAATAATTAGCGAATCGGGCCCATAACCTGATAGAATATCGAACAGTAAACAGTAGGTTAAATAATGAGAGACTGGTGTAACAAGTGACATGTTTTACGACGGTGACATTTATAGGAATTTATAATTAATATCTAATCGGGAATGTCTTGTTAATCGTCGATCGTTACCGGGCGATACTCGGTGTTCGGTGTACAACATATGTGTCTAGTATACTCACTCATACACCCGAGTAGAGCCTCGATTAGCATCCACATCCATATCCACTGGATTCTAATCGATTGCACATACAGTTGCTGGTAGAGCAACCGTGAGATTAAATATTTAATAAATATCAAATGCTGGTGGGTTTTTTATCACTGGCGTTGCCTTGAGTCACGGTTTACTCGATACCATGCAAATCACTTGTAACATACATATATACATATGTATGTGTATTGTCTTGTGTTGTGTGTTAACGTTAGGTTGGATCTCCCAATTATAATACAATAAGACGGGTGAGGTGTACCTTAGGATGGGTACGTGAATCATTTAAACGTGTATATTGGTTCACTCCAGTCCTTTTCCCACCGATATATCTTTCAGATGAATTTATAACATATAACATGTGTACGATATATGTTATATATTGAGAAAATAGCGGTAGGAAATTGTTTTGTTGATTTTTTAATCAATTTTATCTAAAATTATTGCGATTTCATATTTAAAAAAATTTTTCTATAACATGAAAAATTAAAAATGGAATTAACTTTTTCTAAAATGGCCTAATTTGCCCCTAAAGTCATTATTTTAGGAGTTATGGCCACTTTTATGTTTCGGGACAAATAAGTTTAATTTCTTCCAAAAAAAAAATTTTTTTTCATATAAAACACAGACGTATCTTGTAGGAAATTTCCCGAGGAACACGATAGGATGGTTTAAATTTCATTTCGAGGCATTATTTTTCAAGTTATGGCCACTCGAAGATCCGGGTAATCAAATTTTAATTTTCGACTTTTGCAATTTTTTTAAAATCCAAATATCTTCTCGAAAAAAATTTTTTTCGAAATAGAAAACAGACGTATCTTGTAGGAAATTTACCGAGGAACACGATAGGATGGTTTAAATTTCATTTCGAGGCATTAATTTTCAAGTTATGGCCACTTGAAGATCCGGGTAATCAAATTTCAATTTTCGACTTTTGCAATTTTTTTAAAATCCAAATATCTTCTCGAAAAAAATTTTTTTCGAAATAGAAAACAGACGTATCTTGTAGGAAATTTACCGAGGAACACGATAGGATGGTTTAAATTTCATTTCGAGGCATTAATTTTCAAGTTATGGCCACTTGAAGATCCGGGTAATCAAATTTCAATTTTCGACTTTTGCAATTTTTTTAAAATCCAAATATCTTCTCGAAAAAAATTTTTTTCGATATAGAAAACAGACGTATCTTGTAGGAAATTTACCGAGGAACACGATAGGATGGTTTAAATTTCATTTCGAGGCATTAATTTTCAAGTTATGGCCACTTGAAGATCCGGGTAATCAAATTTCAATTTTCGACTTTTGCAATTTTTTTAAAATCCAAATATCTTCTCGAAAAAAATTTTTTTCGATATAGAAAACAGACGTATCTTGTAGGAAATTTACCGAGGAACACGATAGGATGGTTTAAATTTCATTTCGAGGCATTAATTTTCAAGTTATGGCCACTTGAAGATCCGGGTAATCAAATTTCAATTTTCGACTTTTGCAATTTTTTTAAAATCCAAATATCTTCTCGAAAAAAATTTTTTTCGATATAGAAAACAGACGTATCTTGTAGGAAATTTACCGAGGAACACGATAGGATGGTTTAAATTTCATTTCGAGGCATTAATTTTCAAGTTATGGCCACTTGAAGATCCGGGTAATCAAATTTCAATTTTCGACTTTTGCAATTTTTTTAAAATCCAAATATCTTCTCGAAAAAAATTTTTTTCGATATAGAAAACAGACGTATCTTGTAGGAAATTTACCGAGGAACACGATAGGATGGTTTAAATTTCATTTCGAGGCATTAATTTTCAAGTTATGGCCACTTGAAGATCCGGGTAATCAAATTTCAATTTTCGACTTTTGCAATTTTTTTAAAATCCAAATATCTTCTCGAAAAAAATTTTTTTCGATATAGAAAACAGACGTATCTTGTAGGAAATTTACCGAGGAACACGATAGGATGGTTTAAATTTCATTTCGAGGCATTAATTTTCAAGTCAGAAGAAGTAAGAAGAATAAGATAGTATGGCAAAGTGAAGCTGTAATAGACTGAAAATACAAAGTCAATCGAGACATTCCGATCAGGCTCTCTTCCTTATTGTCTGCGGACCGCACACCGAGCAGCTTAAGTCCCAGTGCCTTCAGTACAGAATGTATTCCATACTCCGAGGGATTACGGTATCCGTGATATAGGAGAACATCGAGCACCAATGAATGAATATCTTTTATCCCCGGCCATTATCCTCGTTATTATCATAATTATTTACTCGATGCTATCATAAGTACACTTGCCATCTAATTATAATAATTCCTTTGGTATTTACTCCTTCAGGAAGTTATTATCCACGTCTAGGTCTACGTCAGTCGACATCCTATGTCGATAATATCCAACTCCACTCTGTCAATCCTCAATACTAACTACTATCAATTATTACCGTCCCTTTTTAGATTTTACATTAGTTTACTTTTATTATTGGTTAACAGTCTCTCCAATCTTTAATGCTAATGTTGACGGCTTGTTATTAATTTTTTGCATCAAACATTAACCCAGAATCTTCCTAATCATCGGTCACTTTCTGAGTAATTTTATAGAATTAATACGGTCTTTAATGTTTGTTTGATTTGTTTATTTCTTTAAATTGTAGAGTGGATTTTTTTTTTATAGATCTGCAACTTTTATGATTTTAGATTATGATGTAATTGCGGTGAGCGTTGATAACGATTATTGCTGAACGGGATCTTGTTTTAGAAGTGTAATTTTGATAGAATAAGAATTTTTTTAGGGAACTTTGGATAATGTCATATTGTAGAGGCTTGAATAATTATTTCGATAGGTCGAAGATTAATTTAATATCGTCTTGTAATATTCTCTTTTAAGAAATTGTTTCAGTTATTTTTTTTAAAGATTTTATTTCTATTGAAATTGGGTTTAATTTTGAAACTAATAATTTTAGAAAAAAATTTTTGGGATAAAAGTTGTAGAAAATTGAATTTTTAGGAATTTTTGTATTACTGAAATTTTTTTACGAGCATTATTTTAAAAGATACAGCTATTTTTTTGTAAAAGTTATAATCTGACATTTCCAGAAGTATAACATTTATAAAAAATAGTTGTAATTTTTTAAATTTTAATTTTAGAGAAAAATTTCTGAAAAATAGTTTCAGAAAAATGAATTTTGAACAATTCTGGTACCATTAAAAATTTTCCTAGAATCTATAGAAGTTATAATACACACTTAATTTAAATTAAAAAATTTCCAAACTCAAAATTTCTTTATAACCATTCTCTGCGTGATATACATCAGAAATTGTTATCCTTTAGAGCCTCGGTTAAGGAACCAGCATGAAATAACCCAAGACTAGCACCTAGAACCCCAAACGGGAGCTCAGTAGAAGACAAGCTCTCGGAATTCCCGCGAGGTTGATCCAGCAGAATTGGGAGGTAATGTTGCATAAAGCTTAGGTCCTTAATCCCGAGTCCTTTTTGCAGTACCCGTAGATCAGAGCGTCTATTCCGGGAGCTAGGCGATGCAGCGGTCTAGCCCGGCATGTACTAGCTAGAGCGTGTGTGGCTGGTGTCTGGTCTGGAATAAGGAAGGAAGGAAGGAAGCAAAGACAATGCAATGCAGGCAATGCAATGGAAGTAAAGACTTAACACGGTAGTAGTGCCGCGTACTTGGGCATTTAATGGAGCGGCAGTGGTTATATTGCGCCGGGCGCGAGAGCAGAGTGCAATTCGTGGTATTCGATATCGAGATAATCTCCTGGCTGTAGACTGGAGAACTGTTTGGTGTACTCTTATATCTAGTAGCGCAAGTTGTACTCTCGTGCAATGTGTTTAACCGGGCTCCGTCTCTTTCTCACCCGCCTTGGGAGGATCTCATCTCGCAATCCGAAGCACTAACCGAGGAACGACCACCAAAGCCTCCAAAGGTGGCTTTCCCTTTCGCTGAGAGATTCCACCAGAGATCACGGGGGTCCTCTACTTATGGGGCCCCTTCGTGGGGGACGGCTAACTATCTTCACCGGATACCTAGCTGCAAAACCTCGCGTGTCGTTATATCTTCTTTATTTACTTTATTTACTTCTTTTGTAAGGATCATAGCCCTTTGTCTTTCCTACTTTTTGCTGGAGATTCTTCGAGAACTTCTTTTATTCCACGCTCGTTAGTTTCTTGTGGGAAATTCTAAGATTTTTTTAAGAATTCTAGGGCCTGGTCTTTAAAAAGTCAGTTTTGGAGATTGATAATCATTATTTCAGATGGTATATACATTAAAAAAAAAAAATGAGCTCACCCCGACATTACACTCATCGAGACCTTTCATTTGAGTACCCACATCAATTTTTCATATATTTATATATATTATATATATGTACATATAAAAAATATATCAAAAATGCATATGGGTATTTAAATGAAAGCTCTTGATGAGTATAACATCAAGATGAGCTTACATCTTTAAAAACGTCAAGATTTAACGGCAAGGTTGCTAGTTTATATTATTTCACCATGTCAGTTTTCCATACTCATACTTGTAAAATTATTTATTTTTTTTTTTGTAAATTAAACATTATTTAACCATGTAAATTTTACATAATTTAATACAGTTAATTTTCGGTTCTCATACGTGTAAATTCAACATCATTTAACAACACAAATTTTTCCGTAATCATACCTCTAAATCATCTGATTATTTTTCACACAAACATTGATGTAATTTTCCCATATAATTTCGTCCGTTTCCCCATTAATTAATTAACTGAAACAAGGCTGGAAAACAAAAAAAAAAATAAACTAGGCGAGGGGGAAAAAAAGGCGGAAAAGCACTTAGTCGTTTTATAAAAGCGTTAACTCCTTATGCTCGGAAGTAACGTTCCTATAATACATTATATACATTATAGCTCGGCTCTCACTTGGTACTTTAACACACATTTTTTCGCTCGACTACCGGAAGTGGGCGTTAGAGTGTGGAAGCAATGAAACGTTTGCGAAGTAAAGGAGAGGAAAGTTATTCTAGTATACAGCCAGCGTACTAGTAGTACAGGAGGGTATTCTATAGGTATGTTCCTTCTTTTTTCTTCTCCGTTGCCAGTTCCAAGATAGAAATGTCGCTGGAGTTTATTCTGCCCGTTAAATAAATTTTATTCTCAAACTTTATGTATTCCGAAATGATAGAGTGGCACACACAAGGGAGCACTACTTTTTATTATTATTATTTATCGGCATTTCCTTAGATAATTCCTCAGATAGCCCCCGCGCTCTACCATCTCACCCCAAAGATATTTTTCCGAATATAAACTTTATTTACCGGTACGTGGCTCGAAAATTGCATACCGCCACAATGTACTTACATATAATACACAAACCCTAAGATCTTTTCCCATTCTTTCAAAGGTTAAACCCAAGGGCTTACGAAAAATAACCTGCCATTTATTCTTCATCCAGGTTATCAGTTTTTCAATACATGAAAGCCTTTTAATGTTTAAATTATGCTTTTTTCTGCCTACTATTTGCAATATAAATGCTATTTTGCATGTCAATAACTCCCAAGGTATTTTTAAGATTAAATTATTAAGCTTTCGAGCTTCATAACTTTTTATAAAATTTAAATATAAATTTTATCTAAATTTTATTTCAAAATTTGAAAATTAAACTACACTTTTGCTTTTTTTTTTTTTTTTTAATGATTAAAGTCTAACAGAAAGATTCTGAGATGTTAAATTTCAAAATTAATTTTTTTTATAAGTGTACATTGAGAGAAAAAATTGGTTTTGAAAAAAACTTAACAACTAAAATTTTCAATTTTTAATTGACCAATTATTTGTAAAATTTTTGTGTCAAAATTAATTTTTCTGTCCTAAAATAAAAAAAAAAAAAAAAAAAGATTTGCTAAGTATGACTTTTTTAACTCATAACTTTTGCTTTGTGGTAGTTGTTTTGTCTAAGCTTATACTAATAGACCTGATACACAGAAAATTTGACGAGCGTTTACCTAATACTATAATACATGTCACTATTAATACTCAAATGTAATTCGTATATTTTTTCGAAAACAAGGTAGTTAACAATTTTCTTTTATTTTTAAGATTTGTTGTTTGATTTACATTTAAGTAACTAAACATTTCAACGTAAAATGTTAGTGTTAAGAATAAAAATATATAATTCAATACCAGACGACATGTGTAACTTGCGTATTGCGTGCTCAATGCTATTGAAAATGCGTGGTAATCGTACTCTTGTGTCTTTAGCTAAAGTTTAGTGTACCAAAATCTCTTGTCTTACGCTCATGTATCAGAAACCTCTATTTTATATCCTAATCTTTAATTCTTTAAATAATTTTCAATAATTATTCAGGTATTAAAAAATTGTATTTTATTTTTCAATTTTTCATACACAGAAAGAAAGGTTCACTTGAGCCGAGAAAATATTTTTCTTCATAATTATTTACTTAGGCGAAAAAAAAATTTTTTTTTGACACAAGAAATTTCATTTATTCCAAGAAATCAATTCTCTTGCTTCAAGAAATACGTTTCTTGATCCAAGACAATTTATTTAAGTCAAGAAAATTTTTCTTGTTTTGAGAAAATTTTTCTCTTGCTCCAAAAAATTAAATATCTTGATAGTAAATTTTCATTAATATTTCTATTGACTAACTTGGAAAAAATTTCCTCCAAATCACCTTATCCCATCAGCTTCTGTCCTACGCCCCCATAGAAATTCCTCAATTTAAAAGTCACAATTTAAATGACTGGCAAAAAAATAAACATTCATAACATAATTAAAAGCAATAAAATTAAACGTCGGATGATTTGTATCCATACAATAAAAATTTTCGAGCTTAGGCAATTTCGATATAATTAGCCGAGAGACGGGCCGTTTGAAATAAAAGATAATGCCAGGAAATGAGTGTTCAACGTCGAAAGTAATTGTAGTGAGGAAGGAACTCGTTGTTTACAATCCCTGGTTATGCGACATGTGTGTGTGCTTTTAAAATATGTATACATAAAACAAATAAAAATCCCCGCCCGACAATTACCTATGCAGCAATAGGGAATAAAATAATTCCATAGGTGTTTATTTTAGTTAACGTTTTCTCTTATATATAAATATAAATATATAAGGTTGTTACAGAACAAATAATCTCAACTTTTCAGTCGTCATCATCGTACTGACTACAGACTGACAATTTAGCCAATTACAGCCATCGAGTTTAAGTTAAATACGCCACTTGACTGACTCGATTTTATATTATGTGTACATTCATCGCTATTTCCTGGTCATATAAAGAGTGAAGGCGTACGTACACAAATATACATATTTATATGGTTTATATAGATATTTGTAGGCACATAATACTACAAAAGTATTTAAGTTGTATCAAGTATAAGCAGAGAAAGATGAAATGTTAAATGTATATAAACTGTGTGGAGTAAAGAGAGTGTACACGCGTAATCGCTCGAATAACATTCGGTGTACCGTTATTTTCCTTCTTTCTCATCCCGGTTCTACGAGGCTTCGTTTCTTTTTATCCCTTTACAATCGTTTATCATCCGACTACTCGGTGTCCTCGTTCCTCAATATTAACCATTAAGCTTCACTGTCATCGTTCGAGTATTTGCCAATTTTTTCCAATCATTTATTATCATCATCATCAGCCCAAGTCGGCTTTTACCCACTATTATTTCATTATTTCATTATCATTATCGTTACTATTGGTTTTTTTAATTTCCTTCTATATATTACCTGTCATTATTTTACTCAAGGGAAAAAAATACTTGAAATTGGTGATTAAATGATTTTTAAGAAACAGGAAATAAAAAATTAACGGGAGTCTTCGGGAACTCGATACTTTTTTTTTTTTTGGTAAAAAATAAGAGAGTTCAGAGGAGAGCAAATAAAGTAAGACTATTAAATTAAAATTTTATGTGTATTTTGGCTTAAGCGAAAAATGACTGTATCTTTGGAAATATTGAATTTTCAAAAATATTTACTGATACCTAAATTATTCTATATTTAACTTTCTACAACTTTCATCCCAAACATTTTCATCTAAAATCAATAGTTTCAAAATTAAACTCATTTTTAGTAGAACAACAATCTTTTTAAAAAAAAACTGAAACAATTTCTTGAAAGCTAGAGAGAACACGTGGCCATTTCTTAAATCATTAGACCAGAGAAATTCAAATTAGCGAATAGAACAAACAGTTTAGTCCGAGGAATGGAATTCAGGATTATTGAAACAGTAAAACCGAACAATCGAGTGAGCAACCTGATCCCGTTATTCAGGTGTTTCAACAATTTATATTGCATAAATGCGATCCTAAAAGAGATACTCCAATACCTGGGATTTCCTGCCCTAGTAATAACATTTATTTATTTATTTAACGCACGCCAATTCGACAAACGCAAACAATGCATCGAAAAATAAATAAAAGAAATAAGACAATAAAAAACATCTTGCAGACTATGTTTTGCATCGGATTAGTCTTATTGGCCATGTGCTAACCAGCCAGGTGTTAATAAAACTCCCATGGTGTAATTCAAATGACTGGCTCGTCGAAGCGACACCTTGCATAATAAACTCCGCAATGCGATAATGAGATTACTAGTTACACACTTTACACCGGATACCGCATACCAGATAACAGAGACTAGATAGGCTAGATACCAGATATCAGGCGCTGATATGGGCTCCTATTTTATTCCGATCTTCAAAAACAGGCATTTAATCTCAAGGAATTTTGCGTTCAGTGAATTTTTATTCCATAAATAAAAAATCATTAGCAACAATTGGTTTGATATAGTCATATATGTCCAAATTTAATCATTTAATTAAAATTAGTACCAAACTTATCCGCCAGGTGGCGCATGCTCGCTGAATTTTCTCACTACCGCAGAGTTATGATTAGGATATTTAATTCTAAAATAAAAATAATTTTTTTGACTCTTTTAAGAAGCTTGTTGGACATTTTTTAGCTTTATGAAGATTGCACAAAAAATACGTGATTATTGTTAACATCCTAAATAAGACAGGGAAATTATTAATTAACGTCTAAAGCGTCTGTTTTACTAGATCGATATTCCTGAGTAATTAATTAACGCGAAGAAAAAAAATAATAATAATAATTCCTGTTTAAAACTTTAAAAAGCCATTCGGTAAAACTAGCTTTTTGGTTCACTCACTTTATGCATGCCTTTTAGCTCATAATTCCGCTTAATCCTATTATAACGAGCATAATAATATTGATAAATGTAGATTTAATTTAATACGCTTGGAGAATTAAATCGGACGAAAAAAAAAAAAAAAAAAAAAAAAAAAAAAAAAAA